>JAKUCM010009355.1:0-19254 GCA_023374145.1 Lepidium sativum | reverse complement strand
AAAAGGCTATCTTCACCTAAATATTTGGAACTAGAAGAAACCAAACACGACCTTGAAGGAACACATTAAACCTAAAGTAAAGATTCAAGCAAGCCCACCAATTTCTTATCTTTCCAAAATCATTGACAAGAATCGACAAACCTGGAATAAACCCCCAAAAGTCTGAAAACAAGGAAAACTGAAGCGAGCCATCGCAAAAATTAGCCAAAGAGAAAGGAATAAAGAGACAAAACAAAGGACCACCAACTGTCCGAAAAGTAGAGATGAATTAAGAAAGAAGGAGACAGAAACAGACAACACACTTCATTTCAATTAGAAGACAGACCCTCAATTCCATATCACAGTAAATGAAAGTGAGATAAGTAGAGCAAAACAGTGACTCTAAGAGCAACCTAATCAACACAAGTGGGAGTGGGCAATACAAATGTATATCTACAACATAACCCATGTGGAAAAAACGACTTTTATTCCTCCATGAATATGCAAATGAAGATTCTTTTTTTAAATGAAATTACAGAAGAAAAATTCACCAGTCTAGACGATTTCCTCGAGTGAAGAACTAAAAAGGCAAAAAGGAGAATAATATTGTAGCGAGAAGATAAGAGATATACCTCACTTTGATCGACTCGCTTTATGAATTCCTTGATGCTTAGCAGAAAAAAAAAAAGTCAGTTCGCTAAAAACGCGTATTTTACTTTCATGGCGGAAGAAATAAAGAGAAAGCTGTTTTGTAATTTCGATGATAATTAGAGAAAATATTTATTGCTGATATCCTTATGTAAATGTTCAATCTTGCTATGTTTTACATTTTTTATTTTTGTTTAATTTTTTTCTATTTTGGTATTATTTTTCTTGCTTTTCATATTGTTCACCTAAAAAAAAGAATTTTGCCTCTTACATGTTAGTAATCATATTCGAAGCAACCTCACCGACCAACCATATAAGTATATATATATAATAATGTTGCTATTTTGAAAGATTCAAGAGAGACAAATGTACCCATTATAGGCCTGGCATGGATACAGTCATGAATGCTCGTTGTCGCTTCCAAAAACAAAAGAGTTAAATGTGTTGTAAGATGAACCGGGCACTATAAACAGAGCTATGACGTGTGGTACAGCTTGAAGTACTCCGTCCAATGGATTGAATGCAAACCCTGAGAAACCAGAACAGCGAGTTTAATATGTTAGTGAAAAGTTTGACTTTTCGTACAACATTCTTGGATTTAGTTATAGACTTACCTGCAAATGGAGAGAGTATGTTTTGTTTGTTGTAGATATGGTGAGTCGTATTGAGATGCTTATAGAGAAATTCAATGTCATGAAGCTCTTTGTGAACCCAGTAAATCCCAAACTCAACTAAAACAAGATAGAGTGAGATGAAGAGCAAACAGAGAAACCAGTTGAACTGATCAGATGTAGAGTAACATTTGGTCCAACCATGTTCAACCATGTACTCAGAGACAGTTGGAGAACAGTGTACCAAGGAAACGCTTTCATTGACACATATATTTGCAGAATCGTTGACTTTCTTGTGGGAATAGAATCTGAAGTAAACGAACACAAAATTCAAGAAAAGCAGTAAGAGAAATGAAATACAAGTAAGAAGTAAGAACCAGAGGTTTTCAACCTTGAGCTCAAGTTTTATCTATAGATAACGGTAGCAGTTGTTAAAACATGAAATTGACGATGAAGAAAGCCTTTGCCGTTAAATCACAGAGTCGAAGCAGATATACTTCTGAACTTTAACAATTAGTTCTTCGATCTCGATACAAGATTATTCCGAAGGAAAATTGAGAAAGAGTTCTACTCTGTTCCTTGAGATTCGTGTATCTGGAAACTCGAGGTGAATGCTTTGGTGCCGTCGGCAAGCTTAAATCGAAGACCTCTTGTTGAATCAAGATTCTTGTATTGCTACTGTAAATCTTCTCCAATTTTTCTTTCGTTGTAATCGTATATCCTTATGTATTTATACGCAAAGAAAATACGTACTTCGACCGCGTACTTTTTCTTTAATTGAACCGGGTTCACTTTGTTGGTTCATAGTTAATCAAATCAAAGGATTCCAGTTAATACCGGTTTTGCTATAATTATTTTATGAACAATATCACAACAATCTCCCACATATTGTTCTTAAAGATTTCGTAGAAGTGTTGATGGTATTTTAGACTTAATTCAACTAATTCCCGAGCATTCGCTCATCATTTTTGTTCCTTAATGTTCCTTTGTCATATAAGTTTAAGTGTGTTACACTATAGACTTTATCATTAGCAAACTTTGATAGTGATGAGTTACAATGCGCACTTAATCGAATTAATAACAAAGTTCAAACTCATACACATCAAATTTATCCTGTAAAGTTGTTTCAAGTCTTCCATATGTTTGACCTTTTGAACCTGTTATGTTTCAAATCAATGAGGCACACAGTAAGGTTTCATAAAGACTTTAATTCTTGTTGTGTCCAGGACCATACATCAACACAATCCTTTAGTGAATGGGTCTTCAATATTCTTTGCAGATCAGACATATTCTAATGGTAGGATACCAGCTTCAATCAAGCCTTTTATCATCTTATGTCTTAATCTTATATGCCTTTTTCTTTCCATTATACAGCTTATTTTAGCAACAGCTAAAGCTGACTGAGAGTCGCATCACAGAGAGACAGAAGAACACTTTTTCCCGTGAATAGGAAGATCAGCTAGCACATTTCTCAGCCATTGTGCTTCTCGACCTGCTAACTCCAATGCAATCAACTCAGACTCTATAGTTGATTGTGCTATACAAGTCTGTTTTGTTGACTTCTAGGATATAACACCTCCTGAAAAAGTGAAAACAAAACCACTAGTAAAGTTTATCTCGTCTTTGTTAGTGATCTAGTTAGCGTCGCAATATCCTTCAATAACACAAGAATATTCTCTGTAAGTTAGACACCAGTTTACTGTCCCTCTAAGATATTTGAGTAGCTTGTGCATTGCCTTCCAGTGGTTGCTGCTTAGACAATGAGTGTATCTACTTAGTCTACTCATTGCATAGGCGATATATGATCTAGTGCAGTTCATTAAGTACATTACACTCCCTAATATTTTAGCATACTCTTACTGTTGTACACTTTCACCTTTATTCTTACACAAATGGAGGGAATAATCATATGGTGTTCTAGCTGGTGATTCATTCCAGAAATTGAACTTTCTGAGAATTTTCTCTATGTAATGAGTTTGACTTAAATCAAAACCACTACTTGTCTTAAGTACTTTGATGCCTAGAATCACATCTGCTTCATTCATGTCTTTCATAGAAAATTTAGAACTAAGCATAGACTTCGTTTCATTTACTAAATTCAGAGATGTTCCTAAAATCAACTTATCATCTACATATAAGCAGATGATCACATATTCAATGGTAGTTCCTTTACTAAACAAGCATGTGTCTCCAATATTTAATGAGAAGCCATTTTCTTTTAATGTAGCATTGAATTTTTCAAACCACTTCTTTGGAGCTTGCTTAAGTCCGTAAAGAGATTTTTTCAGGTTACATACCTTGTTCTCGTGTCCCTCTACTATGAAGCCTTCAGGTTGGTTCATGTAGATTTCCTCGTTTAGATCACCATTCAGGAAAGGTTTTTTTACATCCATCTGATGTATGATTAACTTGTGTGAAGATGCTACTACAATTAATAGTCTGATAGAAACTATTTTTGTTACAGGTGAATAAGTATCAAAGTAGTATACTCCATGTTTCTGACTGAAACCTTGCATAACTAGTCTTGCCTTGTATTTATCAATAGTTTCATCTGACTTCAGCTTCTTCTTCAGAATCCATTTGCACCTCAAAGCTTTGCATCCACTTGGTAAATCCACCAGTTCCCACGTGTGATTAGAAATTATGGATTCATATTCGTTGTTTATGGCTTCTTTCCAAAACATAACGTCTATTGTCTTCATTGCTGCAGAGTAAGTCTCAGGGTCTTCTTCTATTAAGAATGTGAAGACGAATTCTTCACTCAGTTCTTCATGCTCCACAAGGTAACTAGTGATGAAGTCTGGTCCAAAATCTTTTCAATTTTTGATCCTATTGCTTTTCCTTGAATTTATGGTTACAGACTCTTCAATTCTTTTGTTAGTAGTGTGTTATGTATATATACCACTAGATGATTTTTCGAAGGGAAAAGTTTCTTCGAAGAAGACAACATCTCTTGACTCCAGAACCGGTCCTAGTGATTTTGTGTTGAATGTTAAACATATGTAGGCAACACTATTCGAAGCATAGTCTATCAAAACAGTGTCCACGGTTTTGGCACCTATGTTGTTCCTCTTGAATTCTGGTAGACCAACCTTGGCAAGGCAACCCCAAACTCTCAAGAAGCTAAGATTCCATAGTTCATATTGTGTTACTTCAGACCCTTTGTGAGGTACTCTATTTAATATGTAGCAAGCAGAGAGCACTGCTTCCCCCCCCCCCCCCCCCCCCCCCCCCCCCCACAATTTGTCACACAATTATGAACTTAAGAGCATGGAGTTCATCATATTTTTCAATGTCCTGTTCTTTCTTTCTGCAATGTCATTCTGCTGCGGGGTATAAGGTGTTCAATACTCGTGGATGATTCCTTCACTCAAGCAGAAGGAATTGAACTTCTCTGATGTGTACTCTCCTCCCCGATCATATCTAATCCTTTTTATTCTTCTGTCTAATTTTTTTTCCACTTCTTTCTTATACTGAACAAATGTATTAAAGGCTTCATCCTTTGTATTCAGTAAAAAGACAAGATGATAGAGTTAGCTCAACCTCGTCGATTCCTGAGACCTTCAGAGCGCTTGCATCTCACAGGAAGACATTCTCACAGCCTGCGCTAACTAAGTTCTTGAAGAGAGCTTCCTGATTGCAGATGTGTCTTGTGGCTCCTGAGTCAATGATCCAATCCACCTTGTCCATTGTAGAATTCACTTCAGTGACAACAGCTACCATAGTTTCTGCCAAGTGAGCTTTTGCACCATCCTTTTGCTCGGATGGTTTCTTACAGTCTTGTTTCTTATGCCCCAATTGATTACAGTTCCAACACTTTATTTTCTTCTTGAACTCAACAGAGTGATTCAGACTGAACTTCTTTTGATTCGTGGTGACCTTCCTCTTGTTTTTTCCTTTGGTGAATGAACTCTCAACAAGGTTAGTTACAACATTCCCAACAAGGTCTTCTCCACCATATTTCTTCTTCAAGCTTTTCCAGATTTCTTTCGCAGACTTCATGCTTACATAGATGTAGAAGAGTCTCTCCGAGAGGTTGCTGATCAAGTGGCCTCTACAAGTCCGGTTGTGCTCTTCGAAAGTCCCTTCTTTCTTCCCTTTCTTTGTCAGACCAGCACTTGAATCCTTCTTCGACTGAGAATCACTCAAATCCTCCTTGGATTTTTCCTCGCCTGAGTTCTTCGAAGAATCAAAATCTCCATGGTCTTTAGAATCTTTAATGCCCGATGATCCACAATCTTCAAATTGAACATAATCTATGCCGATTTCTTGGAAGAAGAATAGTAATTCTTCGGACCACCTCCGGTAATTCGCTCCGGTGAGTGGTTGTAATCTCGATAAATCGGGAACACACCCAGTCCTTGCCATTGTTTCTTCTTTCTTTGCCGTTGATACTAATTGTTAAAGATTGTTAGAACCTGAAATTGACGACGAAGAAAGCCTTTGGCGTTGAATCACAGAGTCGAAGCAGAGATGCTTCTGAACTTTAACAATTAGTCATCCGATCTCGATACAAGATTCTTCCGAAGGAAAGTTTAGAAAGAGTTTTACTATGTTCCCTGAGATTCGTGTATCCGAAAACTCAAGGTGAATGCTCTGGTGCCGTCGGCGAGCTGAAATCGAAGACCTCTTGTTGAATCAAGATTCTTGTATTGCTACTGTAAATCTTCTCCAATTTCTCTCTCAGTGTAATCGTATCTCCTTATGTATTTACACGCAAAGAAAATACGTACTTCGACCGCGTACTTCTTCTTTAATTGAACCGGGTTCACTTTGTTGGTTCATACTTAATCGAATCAAAGGATTCCGGTTAATACCGGTTTTGCTCTAATTATTTTATGAACAATATCACAACAGCAGTAACAACATGTGTGATTAAAAAGTGGAAGAAGATAATCCATCAGGTGATATAATCAGAGGATGAAGCAGAGAATAATTAAAAGTCACCTTTGGGGACATAAACGTGTACTTTAAGGTAATAAATGTAGAAGCACCAGAGGAAGCTGGAGATGAAGTAGAGTATGGTTCCGGCTAGATCATTTCGAAGCCATGTCTGGAGGAAATGCGGTAAAGGCTCCCATAGGTTCGCCGGAAAAAGGTGACTCAGAACGATTTGGTTGTGAAACGAGGTCTTGTTAACGAACAACTGATTATAATCCACCTTGGTCGTCGCCATGAATCAGCTGAGAAACGTAAACTGTGCTAAAACTATTGAAGATTGTGTGTGTGTGTGTGTCTGAGAGAGAGAAAGATAGTCAACAGGAGAACCTTCGTGATCTGTAGCTACAATTCCAGATGAAGAAAACTTATAATATAAGAAAATTCAATTATTATCATTAGCTTCAAGCTCAGCTCATGTTAAACGTGTCTGGTCTGGAGTCTGGACCATCCAGTCGGACTGGTTAAACCGGGATAGATAGAAAGTTTTGTAATTAAAGGGTTCTCGTGATTTCAAAGCATTTTGGCTTAAGACAATGACACTATGTTACTTGAGTTCGAATATTTCTTACTACATCATTACTATATTTTAGACGGTAATAAGCTACCTTAAGTTCGAACTTTTCACCATCCAGATTAGAGGCTAAACTCTCTTAACTAAGAATGCGATGGTCTCATACAGGTGACTTGTTGGACACGAAAAAGGAAGTCAATAGTCATCAGTAGGGAATACAGGTGTGTTGGGCCCAAGACATATCAAGCTTTTTACCTACCTTAAAATCCGGTTTTAACTAGTAAGACAACAGAACCGGACCTGTAAATGAAACTTCAATTGGTAGTGCCTACTGTCTACAACGCGGCGAAAGATTTGAAAGAAAAGTTGATTTACCGTTAATAAAAATGGAGTCTCGCAAAGATCAAACCTTCACTGTTCAAAACTAGACATCAAAATTCCAGTCATTGTTTCTAACAACAGATAAATGGAAAGGTTGTAACTTTGAACAACATCAATCAAGCAAACAAAGAATCCAAGTGGGCATTCTTCTCACTTTACTTTCTTAAAGCTGTCTTTGTTGTCATCTTCTTGTAAGAGAGGATCCCTAAGAGAGCCAAACATCCAATCCATCCATATGGTATAATGACCATAGTTATGCTTGTATGTGGTGTGGTGTATCGTATGGTATCCTGCACCCATTACTGGCCAGATGTTGCCATGTATGCAGTCATGGATGTTTGCTGTCCATATCGCTTCCATGAACAGAAGACCTATATGGGTTGTGAAATGAATTGGGACAATAAACAGCGCTATTACATGCGGTACTGCCTGAAGTATCCCATCAAGTGGGTGAAAAGCAAGCCCTGTAAACCAAAATGTTAGGAGGTTAGAAAAGTCACATTAGATGCCACATTCTTAAATAGACCAAGACACACTCCAGGCAAGTTGATAAAAAGAATTTTCTTGTGGTTCCTGATCAGTCGAATACCTGAAGAGAAACAAAGATATAAACCCTGACTACGGTAGAAGTCTCTCTGACATATGTTAATAAAGCCCTTCTGGCTACTTCATGAATGGGGAACACAAACTGATCTGGGCTATAAGATGAAATTGAATGCTACCAATCTTTTACAGGACTCAAGTATGGAAGGTTGAAAACACCTACCGGCAAATGGAGAGAGTGTATTCTGCTTGTTGTAGATATGATGGGTCGCATGGAGATACTTATATAGAGGCTTAATGTCATGAAGCTCTCTGTGCATCCAGTAAATTCCAAACTCAACCAAAACAAGATAGATGGCAATGTAAACAAAATAGAGGATCCAGCTGAATTCGCTTATGCTAGAGTAACATCTGGTCCAACCATGTTCAATCATATACTCGGAGACAGTTGGAAGAAGAGTGTACCAAGGCATAGCCTTCATTGCCACCCATATTTGCAAACGCATAGCTGTCTTTGTAGGAATAGCATCTGAAACATAGAAGATCAAAAAACAGATTTTAAACTAAGAAAAACGCTTAAAATTTCTTAAGGAAACGCAACAAGCAAAGTTTACCAGAAACAGATACGTTCCTAATATCGAATGAAGTCAAGATTCAACGTAGACCATCACTTCAACTACCAGCTTAAGTGGAGTTATTGCCAAGTTAACTTTAAAGATCTAAACTTATCACTCAACAATCAATCATCCAACAACATCAAATTTAATTCTATGTCAATTCTAAGATCGAAATAAAAGTAAAGTACGAAGAATAAGACCCTTTTCCTTAAATTGAAAATCGACAATAATCAATCAGGCGATAAATCGAAGTGATCAGTACAGAAATCAAAGTCAGAAAATCCAAGAAATTAAATTTAAAAAATGAATGAATCGGAGACCTTTGGGAAGGTAAACATTGAGTTTAAGGTAATAGACGTAGAAGCACCAGAGAAATCCGGAGATGAAATAGAGTAGGGTTCCGGCGATATAATTTCGGAGCCAGGTCTGGAGAAAATGCGGTAAAGGTTCCCAGAGATTCGCAGGCACAAGATAACTGAGAACGATTCGATTGTACAACGAGGTTTCGGCTACAAACTGCATCAAATAAGCGTGATTCGCCGCCATGTTCACCGAGATCGGTACCAGAAAACGAGAGAAGATTAGCCGGTTTGCTTATAGTTCTCCTGAAGCAGAACGAGTCAACAGTGGTAATGCATTGCCGCACATAGAGTTGATGAGTTGGATGGATTTCACTCACTGTATATCATATTCGTTCTCATTAATTAGCCCAATTTCCATTTTATATTTACCGAAACAGCTGTAAATCTACACGATATTTTGTTTTATTATCAGATCAGACCTTAATATATATTATTGGAGTGGTTAACTACTATGAGAATGCAAGTCAATCGCTTACCTCACACGAGAACTACTATGGCTAAAAAGCTTACTCAGAACACTTGTAGTCACGCATGATCAACCTATGGAGCTGTTATGTGATAATAAATCTGCAATATACATTGCTACCAACCTTATTTTCTACAAACGTACAAAGCATGTCGAGCTTACTTACATTTTGTCCGAGATGTAGTAAACACAAATACTCTGCAACTACAACATGTCACCTCAACAGCTTAACTCGCGGATATCTTCACCAAACCGTTAGGCAGCCAATGTTTCGAAGGATTTCGGTCCAAGTTGGGCATACTAAACATGTTTGCTCCCACTTGAGGGGAGGTATTGGAGTGGTTAACTACCGGTTTACCTTAAATGTACATTTGAATTCTAGATAAGTTTGATAAGAGTCTGTTAGTCTTTAGCCGAGTCTTAGGGTTGAGAGGTTGTGGCTTTCTTCTCCTACTTAAACTTGGTAATTGTTGTGCTTAATACACGAACAATTTTAGCTCATTGATTTTTACATGGTATTAAAGCTTGCACATTTATATTATTGAATTTTTGAAGGTAACATGTCGACTGTTCCACTACCATCGGCGGCGAATGCTACCACTGAAGTAAGGAGAACAATATTTCCTTATGACCTGTCATCGGCTGAAAATCCTGGTGTCGTTATCTCTCATCCACTTCTTACATGAAGCAACTATGACGAGTGGGCTTGGGGATTGAAAAGTGCTCTGACATGGAGAAAGAAATTTGGCTTCCTCGATGGATCGATTGAAAAACCTCATCCAGATTCTTTGGATTATGAGGACCTGAAGACAATACAAGCTCTGCTTGTGTCTTGGATACGAATGACAATTGAGCCCACTCACCGCTCTTCTATCTCTCATCGAGATATTGCTCAAGATCTCCAGAATCATCTGTAGAAGAGATTCTCCGTAATGAATGGCTCAAAGATTCAACAAATAAAAGTTGAATTGGCATGTTTCAATCAGAAAGGTTTGGCGATTGAAACTTATTTTGGAAAAATAAATCGTGTTTGGGACAACTTGAATAGTCATCGACCTATACGCACATGTGTTTGTGGGAAATATGAGTGCGATCCAGTCATAAAACAGGAAGCGGATCGTGATGAAGATATGGTGCATCAGTTTCTCAATTGTTTGGATGATCAATTTTGAGCAATAAGATCTTCAATAGTTGCTCGAGTACCGCTTCAAACAATGGAAGAAGTTTACAACATAGTGAGACATGAGGAAGATTTGCTAAAGGGAAATATTGAGGATACGGAAGTGACAGCCTTAGTGGCATAATATGTACCTATGAAAAACAAAGGAATCGCCAATGAAAACGGAGCTGTTTTTGCTCACTGCACAAAACTGGACATTCGACATATAGGTGCTTTGCTGTCATAGGCTATCCTGGCTCGTAGGGTGAAAGACCAACGGGAAGATCAACAAAACATGGCAGAGGACGCGACAACACATGTCGGGGTCGCGGTCAATCACACTACACCAATCGTGTTGTAGTCTCTTATATTGATACTCCAGCAGCTCATGCCAACTATATCGTAACTGATGCTGATAAAGACACAATGAAGAGTCTCAATACCGAGCAATGGGAGGTCATAAAAAAATCAATGCTCAACAACAAGAAAGATACAACATCTACCGAAAAATTGTAAGGTAAGTCTTCCTTATCCCCACGGATACTTGACACAAGATGTTCTCATCACGTCACTGGAAATTTTGACAAATTGACCAATATGAGAGACATGCCTCATGTACTTGCTATAATGGTTTATGGCAGAGAGTGAGTCTATGCAAAAGTTGGATCGATAAGAATAGGCTCACACTTGGTTTTGAAGTCAGTTTATTATGTGGAAAATTCGAAGTCATAACTAATTTTCGTGACTCAGTTAATGGATGAAAATGGATGTGTTTTTCAGCTACCTGAACAATTTCTTGTCATTCGAGACCGCACTATGAGGACAGTGACTGGAGCTGGTAAATGAGTTGGAGGCACTTATCACTTTCAATCAATGGAAACTGTAGCGGCTGTTGAAACTAAGGCAGAAAAGTTGTTTTAATTATGGCATGATCGCTTAGGTGATAACAAGGTTTTACCCTATGTTAATCAAATCTATTGCAGTACAATAGGTATTAAACCAAAGTGTGGTGCTAGCACAAGGGATATGTTAAACCAATCTAGTTCAAGTTAAACAGACTTCAGAGTGAACATTGAACAGAGTTCAAGGTGAATGTTGAACACACTTCAGAGTGAACGTTGAGCGAGCAAGCAATAAAGGCAGAAACAGAGCAAACAGAAAAACATAGTAAGCAGCTAAACAGAGCAAGCAGGGTATAAACTAACAAAAATCAGAATATTAAAACAGGGTCATGAGGAAGAAAGGTCAGTGATTTCGGTCCAACTAAGGGTTCCTGGGCTTGTCTAGCATCCTATTAAGCGAGATCTACGGTGGAGAAACACAGAAACAAGGTAAACAAGTCATTCTCATGAACATGAAATCTCAACCTACTGAGATCTAACCCAAATCTCTTTGGAGATTTCTCAGCAGGTTGACAGTATGAACGAGTTCTCAAATCAACCAACTAACAACCTAAACAGCTAATCTCTTGGGATAGGAATGTTAGCTCTAACTGCACCTAAACTTAGAACCCTAAAACTTCTCAGATCTGGGGTTCAAGCGGATCAAGTCTCATGTGATGAAGATGAAACCAGCACTAAGATCAAACAAATAGCTAGATCTATACATCAAAACGCCTAAACAAGCTAAATACCCAGAATTGAACCTAGATCTTCCCTCTTCCTCATGAGAACCTTAGGGATCTACTCACTCATGGCAACGAACATAAACCCAAAAATTGCAGAAAAAAGACATAGATAAAAAGGGCTTAGAAAATTGAAAAAGAAAATAGGCTTATCTCCTTCATATTCTCAACATAACAAACTAAATTTACGACAGTAGTGAAAAACGAAGGCAAAGAGAAAAACATATAAAACACTTAAAAGATTGAATAATGCTAAAATATTCAAAGTTTAAGAGTTGTAGAAGATCAAAAAGTTTTTTAGATCTAAAATTCAAGACGGTTTTGCGGTATTCGCATAAGGGGTATTTATAGAACTCTGAAACATAAAGAAGCCCTAATCCGAGTCAGCATCTGACAAGGATTGGTAAAAACAGAAAAAAGGAAATTCGGGTGCTGATTCAATGATGTGTTGGATTTTAAGCAGGCAAGTTGGATCCGTCCAACGAACTGGGCTTTAGGGCTCACTCGCCGGTTTGACGTCGAGTCGGAGTGTTCAGGTTGAACTCACCTGTTTGTTGGCGAGTCAGGGAGCGAGTCTGGGATACGTTCCAGCTTTCTAGGCATCTATTCGGGACATTGGGCCAATTCAATGTCATGCTCCAAATCCAACTTTAGCTTTCAGGGTCTTCTGTTCAGGCACAACGCGTTGAGCTTATACTTGTAGTCTTTAAGCCAATTTTGCCTTAAAATGCTCCAAATCTATCTCTTTTGCATCTAAGTGTCTCCAAATGCATGATATATGCAAAAATGCTCATAAACTTAGGACATCCATCGTCTAAAGTTGTTCGCTTGCTTCCAAATAGTTCTGTTTCTTCTAATAATGCGTGTAAAGTCTGTCTCCGCGCAAAGCAAACTCATGATTCTTTTCATCAAAGTAATAATACAACTTATATATTTGAGATGATTCATGTTGATTTATGGGGACCGTATCAAACACATTCTCATTGTGGTGCAAGATATTTTTTTATCAATAGTAGATGATTTTTCAAGAAGCTTGTGGTTGTTTTTACTGCAAGATAAAACACAAGCTCCACTTAAATTGAAAAACTTTTGGACATTTACAAAACAACAATTTTAAGCTAAGGTTCACATAGTACGAAGCGACAATAGTTCATAGTTCTTGACACTCTCCGTACACTTTGTTATTCTCGGCATTAAACACGTAACAAACTGCGTGAGAACGCCTCAACAAAATGGTAAGGTTGAATGAAAGCATCGCCATATTATAAACGTGGCACGAGCACTCCTTTTCTGAGCAAATCTTCCAATAAAATTTTGGGGTGAATGTGTCTTAAGAGCTTGTTATTTAATTAACAGAATACCAAGCTCAGATTTACACAACAAGACTCCGTATAAGAAATTTTATAACAGACCTCCAACCTATGACATTCTTCGCGTGTTTGGATGTTTAGCTTTTGCTCACAATCAGAAACATCGCAGTGAGAAATTTGCCTCGCATAGTAGACGATGTGTGTTTGTCGGTTATCCACACGGTCAGAAAGGATGGCGTGTCTTCGATCTTACAACTAGAGAATTCTTTGTCTCCAGAGATGTTGTTTTCTCAAAGCACAAATTCCCCTACTTAGACAATGAGGCTCCAATAAACAGCGACACAAACTAATGGGCTCCAATTAGTGATAGCTGGCCTACAAAAAAAGCTTAATGGGCCATAATCCAACCCATCAACAACACCAATAAAATCAGATGTGACCCAAACTGACCTAGTACAGAGTCCCTTATCTTCTTCGCTTCCATCACCGATCCTTCTGGAGGATCCCCTCGCAAGCGAAACAATGGCACTAACACAACACACTGAAACAATGGAACCGCAGTTAGGCAATGGCCAACGACGTAAGGTACCATCAGTAATGTTATGCAATTATGTTGTAGGTTCTTCGAATCTACAAAATTATGCAGACATCAAATCCACGACTAAAATTGTCTACACCATTAACAAGACTGATTCTCATTTCTCCAAATCACATGTAGCTTATGTACCAGCTATCAACGACAACATAGAACCACGATCTCTAAAATTAGCTTTAGCAGATCCTCGTTGGAGAAAATCAATGGCAGTGAAATTTCCGCCTTACAAGAGAACGACACTTGGGAAATCGCTGCTCTTCCACAAGGAAAACGAGCTATAGGTTGTCAATGGGTATTCAAAGTCAAATTCCAATATGATGGCTCTGTTGAACAATTTAAATTGTGTCTGGTAGCGTTATGATACAGTTGCAAAGATGGATATAGTAAGAGTCTTCTTAGATGTAGCTTGTAAACAACACTGGGATATCCATCAGATCGATGTACACAACGCCTTTTTACATGGCGATTTACAGGAAGAAATTTACATGAAACTTCCTCCAGGCTTCAGCTCAAAAGGAAACAACAAAGTCTACCATTTGAAGAAATCATTATATGGATTACGGCCAGCACCAAGGTGTTGGTTTCAAAAATTATCAAGAGCTTTAGTAACTTATGGCTTTACTCAGTCAAAATCAGACTTCTCACTTTTCACCTATGTACAAGGTGATATTCGGATACATCTCCTAGTGTAT
The DNA here is from genome assembly GCA_023374145.1 of Lepidium sativum. Taxonomy (NCBI): domain Eukaryota; kingdom Viridiplantae; phylum Streptophyta; class Magnoliopsida; order Brassicales; family Brassicaceae; genus Lepidium; species Lepidium sativum. Next base: position 4,815 of record JAKUCM010009355.1, on the reverse strand, counting down.
GTAGATGATTTAATACTCACAGGGAATAGTACTCGTGCCACAACTGCCTTCAAAGCATACTTATCTAACTGTTTTATGAAGGATCTTGGTACTCTTATGTATTTCTTAGGCATCGAAGTGCCCATCATCAATTCAAGGATGTATTTTTGCCAACGAAAATATGCTCTGGACATCATCCAAGAAACAAATATGATGGCCGCAAAGCCTGCAACTTTCCCACTGGAACAAAACCACAAACTAAGCATTGTCACAGTCTGATTTCTTGGCTGATCCAACGCCATATCGAAGACTTCTTGGCCGCTTGGCATACTCAGTTCATGTCGTGTCCCAATTTATGATTAAGCCACGGGAAGACCATTGGCTCGCAACCTTACGATTGGTTTGCTATCTAAAAGATGACCCTGGACAAGGATTTCTCTTAAGGTCTAAATGTGATTTGCATATCACACGTTGGTGTGATTCCGGTTGAGCATCATATCCGCTAACACGACGATCAATTACAGACTACATTGTTCAACTTGGAGCTTCACCAATAACATGGAAAACAAAGAAGCAAGACACAGTGAACCGCTCATCTTCGGAGGCAGAATACAAGTCAATCGCTTACCTCACACGAGAACTACTATGGCTAAAAAGCTTACTTTAAACACTTGTAGTCCTGCATGATCAACCTATGGACTTGTTCTGTGACAATAAATCTTCAATATACATTGCTACCAACCCTGTTTTCCACAAGCGCACAAAGCATGTCGAGCTTGACTTTACATTTTGTCTGAGATGTAGTAAACACAAAGACTCTGCAACTACAACATTTCACCTCAACAGCTCAACTTGCGGATATCTTTACGAAACCGTTAGGCAACCAATGTTTTGAAGAACTTCGGTCCAAGTTGGACATACTAAACATGTTTGCTCCCACTTGAGGGGGGTATTGGAGTGGTTAACTACCCGTTTACATTAAGTATATATTTGAATTCTAGAAAAGTTTGATAAGAGTTTGTTGCTTATTTTTGTGGATAGTCTTTAGCCGAGTCTTAGGATTGAGACGCTGACTTTTATGGCTTTCTTCTTTTACTTAAACTTGGTAATCGTTGTGTTTAATATACAAACCATTTCAACTCATTGATTTCTACATATATTTCTACAGATAAACCAACGTCAATATGTCTATCAATAAAGAATATAAATAAAATCACAATCTCAAACTATTTAAATCAATCCGGACTATGTAGAATAAATGTAGATCATTAGAAAATATTAATAATTATTTTCAAGACTAAATATGTATTAGGAGCATAAAAAGAAATCTCTCAATATTGAATTTGAGTTTGATTATGGATGATGTTTTTGTCTAATCTCTTGATGGAAATAGATACTGTCCAAATTTTCAAAAGACGATGACGATCCCAAACAGATAGCCAATCTTAAAGTTTTGTAGTTCATGTAAAAGAATTTGTTTCCATATGGTTCTTAAATTTTTGAATCAAAAGATAGATTCTATTGCCTGTAATATCAGAAGTTTGATCCGAAAGTAAATAATTCGTAAACAATGTTCTATAACACTCGTATAAAATTTTGAGTTTATAAAAATATATTAAAATTGTGGATATGTGTGTGCTATAATATAATATAGGGGTGAAATCTGTTAACATTAAAGTTAAGGAGGGAATTAGAAAGAAAAAGAAGAAGAAGAAGTTGTTAAGATTCGGACGGGAGATATTAAAGATGCTCTTGTTGGTCCTTTGGTACTTGTAGCGGTTATTTGAGATGACGTGCCCGCACGTGGAAGGGGTCAACAATCACGCGCCGTCAATACGAACCAAACGGCGTTTGAAGCATCATATCTTAATGGGCTCATTAATAAGGCCCAAAATCGTAAACCCAAACCAATTAAACTCACTTATAACATATTTTCCTATTTTTAATTACCCATCTTTCTTTACATGCATGAATATATTTCAACTCTTTTATCTCGCATTTCATTTTTTTTAGATTGATAATTCGCTATCTATAAAAAAATTTCTTTGAAACTCCTAATAAACACAGTTTCCTATAATCAAACTCAGATAAAAAATAGCAGTAACAACACTCCACAAAAATACTACGAGAATTTAGTTTTGTTTTAAAATATTTAATCAAAAATAGGATAAAGGTAAAACGATTTGGACGTTTCAGTTATTCTAAATTGTTGGTGTTTGTTATTAGTTTGATAAGACAATTCAACAAACTCTTAATTAAAGTATATATTCATGGCATTGGCTAGATTTTTTCGGTTTGTTGGTTACAAAATATATTATTTTTGTCGATATTAGATTTTTTTCTTATATTTTAGTGATGAAAGAGTAGATTTGGAATTATACTGGTACAAAATGAAAACGTTTGGAACATTGTTATACATTTTGTGACTTGTCGGTTTAATTAAATAAGTACAATAAATAACAACAAAAAGTATTTGGGACGTGAGAGTGAGTCATCATGAAAGTCCACGTGGACAGCTAATAAACGGCCCACAAACCACGGAGGGACGTTAATTCCGTCGGCAAAACACGTGATTTTCTTTCAACAACTGTCACTTTTCTACCATCTCGAGTTAAACATCTTAGCCCCACATCTTTAATTAATTTCTTTTTACACCCAATAGTTTTGATTTTGCAATCTCACCTTCCTCTGTTTATAAAAACATAATTTTTCTACGATATGGGTAAAGAGAAAAGCTTGAGTCTTCCATTGACATGGGCGCTTAGATTACACTTACGATTCATCTACCTCCGAGACACGGATTTTAGATTCGTAATCGTGAGTTTTGGTCTAATGGATATCGCTACTGTCGTTAAGGCTAATGGCGGTTGTGAAGCGGATCGGCGACGGCTTCGCCGACTGAGATGCTCTGTTAAGGATTACGATTGGGGAAAAATTGGATCGGATTCACTCGTCTACAGGGTTTATACGGCGAGCTCAGATTATCAGATCGATTCTACCAGACCGTACGCTGAGCTTTGGATGGGAACTCACGAGTCTGGTCCGAGTTACTTGGAGAATGCTGATGGATCCAGTGGCATGTCCCTTAGATCGTGGATTTCTGAAAACCCTAAATCTCTCGGAAATAGGGTTTTGGAGAAATGGGGTTGCGATCTCCCCTTCCTGTTCAAGGTATTGACATTATACATTGCCACATTGTTCAATTTCGCCCAAAGTCTCTGCATTTTACGATTTTTAGAATTGATTTTGCTCGTTTCGTCTGATTGAGAGTTGAATCTCTACTGTCATGTTATGAGATGCAGACATGTGATTTAAATATTGTAAAATTCGGTAGGTGTTGTCGGTGGCAAGGCCCTTGTCGATTCAAGCACATCCAGATAAGAAATTAGCTCAGAAAATGCACAAAGCTCATCCAAATCTTTATAAAGACGATAATCACAAACCAGAAATGGCTTTGGCTTATACCCGATTCGAGGCTCTGTGTGGGTTTATACCTCTTCAGGTAGGTATCATTGCTATCTTATCACTATATTTATCTGCTCTCTTTTATCTTTTTTTTGCTTTTGTATAGTTGCATGGCCCACTTAGTTTCTCAATTTCGAGAAGTATGACACATGTCGGTTGGTCTGTTCATCTAGAATTCACGATTAGAATCGTTTTGTTTACATGAATTATGGTCAAAGTCTAAGTTTTGAGATTGGATTCGCTAAAGATAGATATGTTTTATTCGTTCTTGGTGTTGCGCATGATTCTTACTATTTAGTTTATTAAAACTTTAGGATATTAGTTTACTGTTCTGAATTGAAGGATCTAAATTTCTTCTCGTATTGTTGCAGGAGCTTAAGAGTGTCATTCGAGCTATTCCAGAGATTGAAGAGCTTGTTGGTAGTGAAGAAGCAAACCAAGTGTTCTGCATCAGTGAACATGACGAGGAAAAAGTGAAATCTGTTGTCCGAACGATCTTCACCCTGCTAATGTCTGCAGATCCGGATACAACAAAGAAAATTGTGTTCAAACTTAAACGCCGTCTTCATATGGAAAGTCAGGTCTGTTACCGACTACCTTGCTTGTTTGTTTATCTTTATAGTGATTTTCTCTTACTTTCTTTGTGAATGCCACTGACTGAAACCTTGTCAACTAACGCAGGAACGTCAACTGACGGACAAGGAACGGCTTGTTTTGAAGCTAGAGATGCAATATCCAAACGACATTGGAGTCATTTCTGCATTCTTCTTTAACTATGTGAAGCTCAATCCTGGAGTCGCCATGTACCTCAGGCTCGCCATAACGAGCCCCATGCTATATGGCGAATGCATTGAGGTCATGGCGACTTCAGACAATGTAGTACGAGCCGGCCTCACATCCAAGCCTCTGGATATTCAAACACTTTGTTCCATGCTCTCATATAAACTGGTAAACTTTTGAAACCAAATTCAAAGTATATTATAAGACTTTACAGATTGGTTACTGATGTCTCATTTCTGAGTTTCAGGGATTTCCTGAAATCCTTAAGGGATCACGGATTCGACCATACATCACAAGATACCTCCCACCTTTTGAAGAGTTTGAAGTTGATTTGTGTGATCTTCCCTGTGGAGCCTCGACGATATTTCCTGCTGTTCCAGGCCCTTCTCTTCTGCTTGTACTACAAGGTGAAGGAAGAATGTCTACAGAGTCTTCAGCAGATGGAATTTCAATGGGTGATGTTTTATTTGTGCCTGCGGATACCGTGATTCACTTGAGGTCTACATCTGACTTGAAGCTGTACAGAGCAGGAGTGAACAGTAGGTTTTTGTATTCTCTATAGTGAAAGGACATAAAAGTGTTTTTTCATCC
>JAKUCM010009354.1:0-17540 GCA_023374145.1 Lepidium sativum | reverse complement strand
TAACGAAATAAAGTTTAAAATATAATAAATATTTGATGCAATAATAGAAGGAAGATATATCCCAATTTTATGCTAAAAAATTGCACTTTTTAAGATATTTTCAATATCAATATCATAGGTGTAGATAATGAGATATCTTCCAAAACAAAATAAATATACTAATTATTAGAATTATCAATTGTAAATTATTGGAAGTGAACATCAACTTCTACGTTCCCGATGACAAAGATCATCGCATAAATCAGAAGATATGTTATTTCTTTGCGCTTTAAAGGAGTCGAGGTAACCGAATGAACATCTAGGAAAGAACCATTGGTGACTTCATCATCATGACCAAGTATTCTGGCTAGGTTAGATACTTTGAATGTATCATTTTCGTTCTGGAAATTATCCATATTAATACTAACAACAAATTCGAAACTTTTCCCAATCAAACTTCGGATAGGAGTGGAAGATTTTTTTGATCTTGAATCTAAAAAAAAAAACACAATTACATATTTCACAATATATAGATATTATGGACTTGTAAATAAAATAACATTAATCAAATTGATCAAAGATACCTCATCAAAGAAACCATCCAATAATTGAGATGCACTTTGATTTAACATTTTCATTGCATACACTTTGTTGTTCCAAATTTATTTGAGACATACAATTGTAGCTTAAACCTAAATAATTACAATAAATATTAAAAACTATAATTGAAATAACTAACAAAACAAATACGAATAACTATACTTTGGAGTAACATTAGTTGATTTTTCTTTGCATTTTTCGCACCAAAAAAATCTTTTTGTTGTCCCCTTTAGATTTGTCTTTGCATTTTTTGCATTTTTTGCATTTTTCTCACCAAACAAACAAAATTAAAAATTAAAAACTAGAATTGATTGTAGCACTCAGAAAATTATAAGATATTGTGAAGAAATCTTATAACCTCATTGATATCAAGCACTTTCTTAATACTTTTGGTCTTACCGAAGCTAATGAATATTTATGTTTAATGTACAGCAACACGGCACGATTTTGTATAGCATTTGCATCCTCCGGTAAGTTAATAAAAAAGAGAATCAAGTTAGTATACAATAAGGAAAATAGTACGAAAGTAAAATTATACAATTATACAATTTTACAAATTTTATATAATTTAATAATTATTTACATAATTATGAAATCATGATGAATCGACTTTTATTTTGTACCTATTAACAAAATCTTGGATAACTTGAAGTTGAGAATTTATCAAAACTTGAGATGTATCATAAGCACTCACAACTTGTACCTTCCTTGGAATCATGTCGTCCATTAAAGATAAAAATTCATTAGATTTGGTTGCGAGTTGAGAAATATACTATAACAATTCAAAGTTAATCTTTGATTTGAATTTTATAAGAGCTGAAATCATACATATATTCATCCACAATACATAATTATTTATTTGTGTTAAATCAAGAAATATAGATAAGTCTAAATAATTTAATTAACATAAATTCGTACCTTGGAAAATATTAATTTTTCTAATCCGAATCAAACATGTAACTACTTTACCATCTGAATGTTTAAAAGTGTCGAATAAAGATTGGCCTCGCTGATACCTCACATTTCCTGCTTCGCGCTTGCGGTGAACGCTTTGCAATGCCTTTGCGGTGAACATTTTGCAATGCTTTTGCGACATCTTCATACGTTGCAGGCTTTGCGACACCGATGCTGACGTATGTGTGCCTGCGATTAACGAATAGCAACATTTTAGTTAACATTGCAAGGCTGTCTCAACTGACCATTTATGACTCTCCTATGATGCCGTCTTCCATCGCAGTTCTCTTGTTTTCTTATGGTATGTACATGGTATACGTGTATTGCTAACAATCAAAATTCACAAATACATTAGAAAACAATTTCATTAAAACTCAATGATTATTTAATAAAACATACCTTGCATCGGGGAGATGGAATTGAAGCTTTAATGTAGGTTTTTAATTGACCATAATAGACCTTATTTCTTCAAGGTTAATAACTTGTCCAAGTACATCTAAAACACACACACAAACAAATTAAAACGAAATGCATAAAAACTTTTACGTGTGTGACATATAAAAAAAAATCAAATAAATAATTTAATGAAGCAAAGTTTTAATATAAAAGCTGCGAAAAAAATTAATTTAAATTATTAAATTTTACGTGTAAGATAATCTGCATTCATACTCTCTTGAAAATGTCACCAAAATTAGTGAGACACAAATACATGTCATCCGAATATGATGAAACTTCATTTGACAATAACACTTGCTTCATTAATCTTAAGTCTGTATGGATAATTTGTAGCTTTGTAATTTCCTCTCGATTGGCTAGATTGAAATTTTGTATGGACAACCAATTACTTTCCTTCACGTAATAAGTGAATTTCCAAACTTCTTCCTTTTTTTATTGTAGCATGAATAAGGGATCTTTGTAAAAATAGTGAAGAATTATTTAAATTTGGAAACATTAAAGATTGTTGAATATCAAGTATGCAATATATATAATGACAACAAAAAAAACATAATGATTCATCTGCTACGATCATGTTGCTGGTTATTATCAACATAGACACAAGAAGATTTCATGCATGGGCGAACTTTGACACAAACTCTCCATTGAGTCTTGAATGGTCTGAGTTTAGGAATTGGATCTTAAGAAACCATTGAGTATTTGTTCAATTTATTTGTGCTTAAGAAGAGTGAACACAATGATGAAAAGGTGATTTTAGGGTTAAAACACTAATGGAGTATATATAGATTACAATTAGGGTTAGAATTAGGGGTTTGTAGATATGTTAAATATAAAATTTTTGAAGTTACTATAACTACAAACTCCATTTTTTAACATTAAAATCAGATAATTACATTTTTATAGAAAACATAAGTAAAGAATTTGGTTACTTAAAGTTAGTTAGATTATCTTTCGAGATATCAATTGTTTTTTCGGGGTCAAAAGTATTAAAAGGCATTAACACTATTAATGAATTCAAATTTTGTATGAACATTTCTATGGGTAATTATGTCAAACCGGAGGAGGGGAATATTTATGTTTAATCATTCAAAAAATCTGATAAAAATTCGGATTATCCACTAATTAACTAGGTAAAACGTGTTAAAAGACAAAATTACCATTAATGAATTTGAATTAGGAAGAACAAAATCGAGGGTATATGACATTCACACAAAAAAATGTTTTTTGGAGAAAAATTGGTCAAAAGATCCCCGACTTATAGTATAGATAGAATCTCTGCATTTAAAATTCAGATATGCGCATATTATTATCAAAATATCTAGTTTTCCAAATTTATTCTTTCATTTTATTACTTAATTTTTTAAAAAATTGAACTGAATAAAAAGAGGAATATACCTTTTGAATAACAAACGTCTTCTCTGAGACATCATCGTCTTCTACGCCAATGTATCCATCATTGCTGGACGAACCTACAAAAACATGAGCTCTAATGGAGGAAAGATCTAAAATTATCAAACTTTTTAATATATATATATATATATATATTGCTAGGTTAAATAGAGTAAACAGATTTTTGCAATTTTCAGAATTTATATGTGATAGAGTGAGCCTTGCTTTAGTTTAGATGATTTTTCTGAATTTTTTTGATCAGCCATTGGAGAGCAGCAATGGTTATTGGCAAAGATTTTTGGATTATACCAGAAGTAAATGATAAAAATGATTTATCTCAGATTTAATTAATTTAAAAAACAGAAGGTCGAGATTAATAATAGAAACGGAAGGTGGTGATTTCTTCTAAAAGTCGCATAAAAATCATAAGTTAATTTTAACCTAAAGTTTTTTCATCAAATTTCCCCTCTGCATTTATTGCGATTTTTTTTCTCTCCAAATGAAATCCTCCTGGTTGGTCTGAATCGAGGAGCATTTTGAAGAGTTTTCCAATTGTACTCCCACTTTAATATGTAAAGATTATAGTAATATAATTTTTGTATACTTTTGATTATATTAATCTAATTTAGTTATAGTTTATCAAGATTCTTAGTTATATAATTGGAATTATTAATACGAAATATATTTATAAACAAATTCCTATGTATGATTGATTTTATAACCATATAATTGACTGGAGTTTATTACAGAAGATTTCTTTGTAATTTTCTTATTTATCTATAACCCATTGATTATAATATTATAGTTTATGTATATCATTTATTATAATTCATAAATTCAAAATTCATTTATGACATATATTAGTTATTACTTTTTATAATTAGAGAAACTAATATAGAGATATGGTTGAAATACCAATAATTGATTTGTATTCATTATAGATATGGTTAAAATATTTTAGTTTCAACAACTCAATAATATTCAATAATTATTTGAAATTTTTCTTAAAAAAAATATAATTTTAATAAAAATATAATACCAAGTTTCCTTAAAAAGTCAATTACTTAGCAACGATTTAAATTTTGAATACTTTTGGTGACCAATATAAAAACGCACATTCAACATTAAATTTAAAAATTTCCTTTAAATAAATATATTTAATAAATTGATATGTAGTATCATAATAATATATAAAATAATAAATGCCATATATAAATCAAGCCATAAAATAAATAGAAGACAAACAAATATCAAACATAAATAATTAAAAATATATATATATATTTATTTTTCATAATAAATATATACGTGCACAATACGGGTAATCATCTAGTTATTTTAATAAATACTACCATAATACGCTATATGACTACGCATCGCTTCTCATTTCCTCTTCAACATTTTTGACTGGATCGCTCAACTGACAGAGAGAACTCAAGGAGGAATGTTTTTGGAAGTTTTTCTAGATTTAGATTTTTCACTTATTCTGTTAATTGAATTAACATCATGTTAAATCATCTTAGTCAATTCAAAGTTGAGGGTTTAAATTTACTTTCAACTACAAATACATTGTTTACTCAATAGTAACAGTAGTTCTAGACAATTTTGGTAAGTTTTGTGTTTAAGATTTTTCCATTTTTTGTGCTTTAAATGTTTCACGTGTAAACGAAAGTCTTTTCGTCCTGAGGTAGTGGACCAAACTTCAAGCAGTTTTGCGTGCACAACATAACATCAAGACGACATGAAATGCTTCTCTTTAAATATGAAACGGGGTGAAATTTTTCAACAATAGAGAGGTATGGGAGTTTGAAATTTTTGTACTTGTTCTCAAAGAGAAGTTTGATTGATTTGATAACTCTCATCACTAAAAGCTTCTTTCACCTATAACAAACTCGAGCGAAAGAGAAAGAGAATTGATTTGAATTTACTGTATATTCTTCTTAATCGTATTTGTACACTTTAAATATATTAACTAATATTAATCATTCAACAAAACAAAAACAAAAAAGATAAATGACAAAATATTTTTATTACATTACATTAGAATTAAATTAAGCAAAAGCTGATTCATACAAACAATATAATAACGTATATAACAAACTCACCTCTTAAAATCTATTTGAGCAAGTTGAATTAATTGGATTTTGAGAGGCCCATTTGCAGTCCAATAGAGAATTATGAAACGTGTCCTTCTTCATCAGTCCGCTTCTTCGAAGAAACCTTTCGTCGAATAATGACACGTCTTCTTCGGTCCGCCTCGTCGAACAGAAGCTTCTTCTTCAATCCGCTTCTTTTCTTCGCAGGAATTCGAGTGAAGAAGGATGTCTTCCAGTCCTTGGTCTCAAGAAACTTCACTTCTATAAGGAAAAAGAAGTCGACAAATTCAGAAAACAAGAAATTTATAATAACAAAACACAAAAGCTTGCTAAAATATAATATGAAACACAAAACCGTTGTCTTGAAAACTCAATGAATCAATACGAACACACACATAATCGGGCGAGAGAAGAGGACGAAGAAGAAGAATAAAAGACAATCGATCTCAAATCCAGAGGACAATCAGTTGTTGAAGAAAATTACAGAAACCAAAATGCTAATTTTTGAATGAAGAAAACTTAAGAGTCAGGGCTTAATCCTAAAAGATTTCTAAAATTCTTAGTTAAAAATTTATGTATTTATATATATTATATTTTATCAGTTATAAATTACATTTTTTCGTATCTTAAAAATTATATCTGTAATTATCTTACACATACACATACTTTTTTCGTACATAAAACTTTTGTATTTATATATTTTAACTTGTAAATAAAATTTATGACATATATCAAACTTTTTTTTTTGCTTTAAATATCAAACTTATTATAAATGGAAACTCATTCTGGAATTGCAAATTATGTATTTACAAATTTGTATGTATTTACAAATTTGTATGTATTTACAAAATTATTATGATCTCATAAGATCTGTGTTGACAATATTATATCTTGGAATTACAAAGTCAAAAGTTGGGTCCATGAACACGAGCAACATTAAAACTGCACCACTTCATCAATTGTTCTACTATATTTCCCTGAACCAGCGCTTCACCATGTTGGGTCCATGTCTCCATCGAGCTCAAAGAGCTTACCTGAAGAAGAGGAAAATTAAAGCCAATTTAACATCAACATGAACATGTTTCATAGACACTAATATAACTGAGAGCTGAGAAGTTACAAGTGTACCACCAGCTGTAACAACTCCAGCATGAGGATCTTCTAATTGCCTGTCATTCTCAAGAAACCTTGCACACTATCAAGATTACATCTGATTCCAAAAGAACCAACTGTGTATCGAGCTGCATAAGTGAGAATATGGATTGTCTACAACTTCTAAAAGCTAATTTTACTCAGGAAATTCATCTGAAAATAAGACTTTATATGGATTCACAAATCATTAAGAGCTTTAATTAAAATATTAAAATTAATTAACTCTTAGAGTAATAAGACGACATGTAATACGATTGGATGTGGTTAAATCGCATGTGTGGGAGACAGGCTGTGTAATCTGAAATATAGTTGTTTTGAAGAAACTTAGACGATACTTCTGATTAATCTACCGGCTCTCTTATCCCAGCCTGTCTCTTTCTATGAATAATTTGATATCTGTGGCTAGTATCTCAGACCAAATGTATAGGTATATGTACCTAAACTCTAGATTCATGTCCATCTGTCCCCGATTATTTAACTCATCAATTGCTTCTTTGGTATTTATATTAATACGAATTATTTTAAACTGTATTAATACCAAAAATGTTATAATATCCAACTCGTCCACCTAATTTTTTTGATTCATTACAAAATTACAAAATTTTAAGCTGGGGAATGGCTGTTACACCAGAATGTTGCTTATGCAACTTATATATGGAATCGAGGGAACATCTCTTCCTCTAGTGTTCATATAGCGATGCACTTTGGAAACTTATTCACTCCAGGTTGAGCATCCGCCACTATAGCTTTCATTCATGGATTACTTTTATGCATTGGACAAGGAACGAAACTACATCAGATCCAACGCTACTTAGAAGGTTCGTTTGCCAAGCTGCTATCTACCTAATTTGGAGGGAGAATACAAGACTTCACACACAACAGTCTATTCCAGTGGAAATCATTTTCAGGACGCCTGACCGTCTCGTCCAAGACACTATTCTATCAAAGAAAACCATGAAAGGGTTTTCAAATTTTATGCGGCTTTGGCTTCCTAGTTAATCAGCTATACATCATGCATTAGCTCCTTTTGTGTAATTGCTCTGTTTTTCTTTTCTTTTTTTGGCTAAGCAATCACGTGCATAAAGGGTCGACAATTTATTTTCATCCTAAAGTTTTGATATAACAACTCATGTACTTTGATTCTACAAAATATATATTCAATTCCTAACTGCACCCAAAACTAGACATAACTGTCGAACTCTCCACACATACTATATGAAATCTATCCATTAATTAACCAAAATAAATCAATTTAAAACCTCATTAAAACTCAATTACAGTTAATTAATGGTTTAAGATCATAATTGAGTTTTAGTTGAATCTAAAAATTGTTTATCTTCGGTTAGTTAATGGTTTAAGATCGAAAGCAATTGTTGATTAACAATAAATTTTTGCAATTAAATAAATTTCATATACTATGTGTCGAATTCGACAGTTATTGTCTATTTTAGGTGCAATTAGGCCTCAAAAATATACACCATATGCAATTAGATAGAAGATCAAAGTATAAGTGGACCAATTGTTATATCGAAACTTTGAGATGGAAATAGACTGTTGACCATGTGTATAAACTGTAAAGTTCCTTATTTAATGATATTTAGCTCTGGGAATATAGGTATTCCGGTTCGGGTCTTTCAGAAATGAAACTTTTATACCCATTTAGGAACCATATATATTTCGGTTCAAGTGCAGGTTGGTTCAGGTTCATATTTCTTGACCTATTTAGGAATCATATACAGTTTGGTTAAGAACCGGTACTGGTTTCTATTCTGGTTGGGTATAAATATTAGATAAATTTTATGTTTCCACTATATATTCGAGTATTTCGTACCCGAAAAATAACTAAATATTTTTATTTTTTTTTGAAAATTATCCTAAAATACCATATATGCCTACATATATTCGGGTAAATCGGGTACCTATTCGGGTATCGGTTTGGTTCCGGGTATTACATGATACCCACAAGTATAAACAAAGAAGACCCATTGGATATTTTCCTAGGTTTCAAATACTAACTGATACTATTTTTTCGAGTTAGTTTTGGTTTGGTTTTTTGGTTCTGGATATTTTACCCAATTCTAAATGATATTCATATCCAAAAAAAAAAAGAATCAGCTGGTTTGAGTCACAAACTCCTTTTTAATAAGATCAAGGTCTTGATAAAGACATATACATATTATTAAGATTAAATTGATTTAAAATCTAAATCTTAAATCATGCGGGATTACAGTATTATACAAAACTGAATTTCAATATAAAAATAGTATAGATAAATATTTGACCACTGGATCAAAATTATTTTTATGTAAAGATACTTAGAAATAACTTGGTAAGTTCTCAGTCTTTGAAAATAAAAAGTGTTTATAATGTTTGGTGTATTTTTGTCACATATATTATTAGAGGTGGGCCTCACCGAGGAAGTCAAGTCCATATGGCTTCGAAAAACCCATTACTACTCCAGGTCAACTCACCATAGTGTGAAAGATACTTAGTGGAAATTGACGGAAGACGACCCAACGCGATCACCTCGGCCCACGATGAATATGCAGAGTTACTCGTCTCGGCACTATATATGGTCATCGCGGCATTTGACGCATATACAAGGATTCCTCCTCGCTGTTTATGCAATGCATTTAATGCACTAGAGGGATGTCACTTAGCCATTAGGCAGGCGTAGCCGCTCAGTAAGCATTTAATGATGCGGAGTAGTCCAACCACTCAGCAAGCATGCCCAAACCAATGATACTCAAGTCTTTCCAAACGGATAACCTACAAAGATGCATTTTCTATTGCTTGAACCAAATTTATCTTAGTTTCTAGCTCGATGATGGGCATATCAAAGACAGCCAAAAACTCTAAGTGTATCATTCAATGCAAGTTTCCCAACGTGTGTTACACGAGATACACGTCCGTCGTGAAAAAGAACATTCGAGCAAAAAATCAGACGAATATCATTAGTAGAGATTTATCACCAGTCATGTGGTGTGATGCTCATGTATCAAGAATAATGTCAGTTATATGTGCTTTACCGGAAACACGTTCAGTTGACAATGATGGATGTTGGCTTTGGAGAAGACTAATTAGATCTGGGAAGGGATCTTCATTGACAATTTGTGATCTTATTGATCCAAAGCGAGAGTCATCAAGACCGAAGAGGAATTTCTGGACACGAGCACCCTCCCTTTCTTTCTTGATAGCGTCTGCAACAACACATGAACAAGCAGGAATGATTTGCAGATTCTGTAGTTCCTCCCAGAGCTTAGTTAAACGGCCGCAATACTCAAGAACTGGTTGTCCGTTTTGTGTACAATAGGTAATGTTGTCTTCGAGGAGGTGTCGACGAACGCCACTTTTAACACAGAAACGAACCTTTAGTGATTCCCAAAGTTTAGAAGCATCACCAGAATGAGTAACTATTGAACGAATTTTCGGATCAATGGAGGTTGGTATCCATCCAATGATCATAGAATTCGCAGCAGTCCAACACCCTGAATTAGGTTCAGTTGTTGGTTTTGTAATCGATCCAGCAATGAAACCAATTTTCTGTTTGGCTTGTAGAGAATTGTAATTCTCAGTGGCCCATTCGGAGTAGTTGTTATCTTTGAGAAGGTCGGAAGTGATTAGAGCTACAACATCTAGGATTGTCTGAGGGGTAGAGAATATAGGGAGAAACTTGAGTTTCAGTAGGAGTAGGAGTAGGTTAATGAAAGATAAAGTGTCAAACAAAAAGTATTTTGTCAACAAAAACTCAAGTTTCATACTTTGTCAATTTCACAGGTATCTTTTATCTGTTTTACTAATTCCCCATAATTTTAAATTACGGAAACTATTGATTCAATGTCTCAACAAAATTTTAGTTGGACAAAATACTTTTTGTTTGACACTTTATCTTTCATTAACAATATAAAATTTTGTTTATACGTATAATATTATAGTTAATAATTTAATGTTTTGTATGTATATATAAACTTTTTATATATAAATAATATAGAGAATGATGATAAATAAAAGGGATTTTCATTATTTTTATCGATAATTATTAAGATAAATGTATAACAAAAATAATAACATCATAATAATATTTCTAATATTATATTATAAAGATAAAATAACAATTATCAATAAATATTAACCTACATTTTAATTTCACAATTATCTTTTTGTTAGTTTTGCTAATTTTTCTTAGAAGCTATTAATTCATTTCAGGAAAGTTTTGATTGGACAAAATACTTTTTGTTTGACACTTTATCTTTCACTAAGAAAAAAATTATTGACAGTTTCTAATTAGAATTTCTTAGCATTATTTTATTATTATATTAGAGAAAAAGTTGGTTAATAAATGTATTTCTGGTTATAATTTTTAAGAGGGATTATTGGTAGTTTCCTAAAAATAATTTTTTTTTTTTGGTTTAAAAATAAAAATAATTTTAGATAAGATAATTATTAATGCAAATTAAAATTTGTTAAACATATTCTTAGCTACAATAAATAATATAAAGCACAACAATTTAGTCTAAATTGCTGGAAAATTTAGTCCATTTATGCTCGACCAAATCGTTTTTCAATTGTCCATGGATAGTTCGATCCCGAATCCGAGTTCTACTAGCCATCATATCAACGAGATTTGAAGGCATATTAGTAGAATAGGTGAAATCGACCGTTGTACGTCCAGAAGATTCCGCCTCTATGAACTCGTTGACGTCTAACAGAGTATACATATGTCGTTCGTTTTCTACTATCATATTGTGGAGTATAATACATGCTCACATGATTTTTCCGATTTTTGACTTCTCCCAAAAAAGAGCTGGATTTTTAACAATGGCAAACCGAGGTTGTAAAACTCCAAAAGCACGCTCGACATCTTTACGACAAGCTTCTTGATGAGTGGAAAATAAAGATTGTTTTTGACTTTGTGGAAGTGAAATAGATTGGATAATTGAAGCCCATTCCGGATAAATTTCGTCAGTGAGATAGTAACCCAAACGATATTCGTTCCCGTTGACTACATACCTCACTTTCGGTGCTCGACCTTGTAATATGTCATCAAAAACTGGAGAGCGATCAAGAATATTGATATCATTTAAAGTTCCCAGAGGACCAAAAAAAGCGTGCCATATCCAAAGATCTTGAGAAGCAACTGCCTCTAAGACTATGGTTGGTTTACCGGAACCACGAGAATGTTGCCCTTTCCAAGCGGTGGGGCAATTCTTCCACTCTTAATGCATACAATCGATGTTTCCCATCATGCCGGGAAATCCTCTAATCTCTCCAATAACGAGTAGCCTTTGAAGATCTTCAGCGAAAAGTTTTCTCAGGTACTCATCTCCAAATCAAAAAATGATTCCGTCAACAAAATGTTCCATGCACTTCAAGGAAGTGGTTTCACCAATCCGAAGATATTCGTCAACTGCATCAGCCGCACACCCATATGCGAGGATACGAATTGCTGCAGTACATTTTTGTAGTCCAGAGAAACCGTACCTTCCGGTTGCATCTCGTCGTTGTTGAAAGAAAGGAATTTCAGTTGATAGCCGATCAACAATACGAATGAATAATGGCTTATTCATTCGAAAGCGACGTCAGAACATATTATGCGGGAAAGTTGCATTTTCAGCAAAATAGTCGTTCCATAACTTGATGTGTCCTTCTTCACGGTGTTTTTCAATATGGATTCTTTTTTTTCTCGGTTTTGGAGCTGCTATAGGATCATCGTAAGAGTACAATGAAGTATCCAATTCTTCGTAGAAAATATTATTGAATTCCTCATTCAACGCTTCGCGGGAAGACGAAGTCATAAGAGGTTTTTTCTACTAAAAGGTTTTGGTTTGTGATAATTTGTAAGAAGAGAAGATTTTTGGTAAGATGTTAGAAGAAGAGAGATGATATTTATAATGAATAACGTGTGTGATTATATTTATAGAAGAGAAGGTAGTTTTTTGGTAAGAAGTGAGAGGAAGAAAGTTAATATATCGCATGAATAATGTGTAAAGTGATTTATAGAAGAAGTGTGATGATATTTGGCATGAATATGTGTGATCATATTTATAGAAGAGAAATCGAATGTTGTTTACAAACACATCGTATCAGTCTGACCATAAACCAACAAAACATTGACAAACATGATTGATTAGAGAAACACATTGCTGCAGACCCGTGACAAACATTGACCAACAAAACATTGACAAACACATTGCTGCAGACCCGTGACAAACATTGACCAACAAAACATTGACAAACATATTGCTGCAGACCCGTGAGACTTCTTTGTCCTATAAAAAAAATAGATATTATCAGACTTCACAGATAAAAGACAAAGAGATATTCTAGTTTACGCAGAGTTCTTTGTTCCTAAATTGTACACTTTACATTCTGAAAGTTTAAAAGATTCAAGGATTGATTAGAGAAATAAACAGAAGATGATGTACCGATCTTGCTATCTTCTAGTTTATGCAGAGTTACTATGTGTCATGTCTTAATGCTCTCCAAGCGTGCTCCATGGTGAACTTCTTCTTGTAGTTATTCTCAAAAATCTGATGTGCCAACTTGATGAGATCATCATCATTCATTGCACTTGCCATTTGAGTTGTTGCATCTTGGTGAGAACCCGCAAACTTACATGTCATCTCATTTATCTTGTTTCATCTCATTTTGCACTGCCCTAACATTATCGATTTCATAGGATCAGCATTCGGACTTGCAACAAAATACTGAGCAATCCGCAGCCAGAAAGCTTCTCCTTTTTGTTCATTCCGTACAATGATATCTTTGCTTCTGTTTAACCAAGCATATATCAAGATCAGGTCTTCAACGACTGTCCAAGAAATTCTCTTGCTTGCTGTACGGGTTTTACCTTCAGATTCACCAAGTACAGAACTTGGTGATGGTTTCTCACACCTACTTGGCTGAAGGAATGGAGAAATTTGTTGACTACTTAAAAGATCCATGAAGCTAGCCGAGTTAGAATAAGGATTCATTTAGGACATGTTTTTTCAGGGTTGTTTTTAAGGAGACTAGGTTGAGAGTTCTTTTTATAAGCAAAAATGTTAGGTTTGAGTTAATACAAAAAGCAATTGTGGTTAGCATTTAATGACATTTATCAAACATTTAACAGACACACAAATGCAGATATGGTTCTTATCATGCATTCATCACACACAAACAAAATTTAAACTCATAAGTATGAACCTAGACACAACATTTAAACTCATAATAACTATCAACTTAAACTCAACATTTATAGTCTAAACCAGAATCAGAACAAGTTGCATATCACAATTAAGATAGGGCCATATCAACTCATTATGTTTAAGCCAGAACCATATCAACTCTTCAACATTAAACAACAAACAATTCATTAACAAGTCAAAGACAGGACCATATCAACATAGACCCATATCAACACAGAACCACATTAACACAGAACCACATTAACACAGTAAGACATAACCATATCAACTACTTTTAAAAAACCAGAACCATATCAACTAATCATGTTTAATCCAGAACCATTTCGTTAACAAGTCAAAGACAGAAGCTAACCTGTTGTACTAAACTCTCCATATTTGATTCAAAATCCTCTCTTTCATGTAAATCCATTGCCCATTGGTCACCGCACCTCACAAATTAAAACAGAGAAGAAATTAAATTCATAACTATCAAATATTTGATCCAAACTAACCAAAACATAACCACAGTAAAATAGAACCACATTAACCTCATTAAGACAGAACCATATGAACTCATTTTTTAAGAACCAAAACCATATCAACTAATCATGTTTAAAAACCAAAACCATATCAACTCATCAACATTAAACTAGAACCATATCATGAACAAGTAAAAGACAGAAGCTAACCTGTTGTAATAAACTCTCCATATTTGCTGCAAACTCTTCTCATTGATGTAATCCATTCCCCTTTGGTCACTGCACCTCACAAAATAAAACAGAGAAGAGGTTAAATTCATAACTCTCAACCATAACACTTACAACATTTTAACCTTTTAATAGAAGATTATGATGGTTTTGCAAACATATAACTCAAATTATAATAGAATCCGACCTATTAAAACCAGAGCCATATCAACTCAACATCGTTAAACCAGAACCATATCAACTCATCAACATTAAACCAGAACCATTTCATTACTAAATCAAAGACAAAAGCTAACTCTAATTTATCAAATTACCTAAACCCTAATTTCTAGATGCGAAAATCATGGCAAACAATCAATTGACACCTAAATGCTTCTAATTACTATAATAAGAGAGTAAACAACGAGTCAACATTTTTCCCTAAATCACAGAAACACTAATTTATCAAATCTCAGAAACTCTAATTCCTAATTTCAATATCAAATCGATTCAAGCAAACAAATACTAATACTAACCTCACAAGTACTTGATTCTAAGTCCAATGACTCCGATTTTGAGTCCTCATAACCATAACTTCGATCGCGAAGTCGAATCGATTCATTGACGCATGTGACCAGAACGCGACGGAGCAAGCGGCATGCGATGGAGATGATTTTGACGTCTCAGTACCTTTCTCCGGTCACAGCGGGCGAACAACCTCTTGGCGATGTCGCCGATGTCTATGATTTTTGCGAAAGAGACGAAAGAGAGATGCGATTGAGAGAGACGAGAGAGAAAGACCTTTCAAATGTCACGTCACAGTTTCTAAAGCGAGAAAACGTTTCTTAATTAAAAAACGTTTCTCTCTTTTTTTTTTTTTTTTCTTTAATTTTTTTTTTCATTTTTGGGCCTAAGAAACCTCTTAAAACCGACCAATAATGCTGGTCTAACTTTTAACCACGTAAAATCTCCTGATTCTTGATTAATTTATGAGATTTTATAACTGGTGTGATTCTCTTGAAATCGATACTCTTATAATAATATTTTATACGTAAATCACTGTCCTCCTTTTCTTTGGTTAATACTTTTATATGTTTTAGTTAATGCTTACTTTTCATTCTTTGGTCTTTAATTAGGTTAAATAGTGGGACACTGCGAATAAGAAAGATTTTAGCCAAATTTCAAATATTAATAATATAATTTACTAGTAAACCAGTTTCAAATAAACGACATTAATAATATAATATTTATTTTTGACAGACACAAAGGTGGCGAAGGTGGCCATAATTTTAGGACTATCAAATTGTTATACATTCAAGCACAAAGTGTTGTTAACTTGTTTTTTATTTTTGACAAAATGTTGTTAATTGTTATCATCACATTTTAAATATCTTAATTTAAAATTTTGGGGATTGTCATGACGTCAAGATGTATCGTAAATAACTAACAAGAAATAAACTTATGTATAAGTTAATATAAGTTTTGATCATTTTAAATTCAAAAAAAAAAAAAAACTTTTGATCATTTTCTGCTTTTCTTAAAGCGTTTCATTGTGTGTTACTTTTATTATTTAAGCTTTAAATGTGTGTTTCCAAAAACAATAATTATCATAATATGAAATAAATTGGGAAATAAATAGTGGTGGTCGAGTGTATAATACATTAACGATAAGTTGGAACGTTACACAACCCAAAAAACAGGGTTTATTT
This sequence comes from Lepidium sativum, assembly GCA_023374145.1. Taxonomy (NCBI): domain Eukaryota; kingdom Viridiplantae; phylum Streptophyta; class Magnoliopsida; order Brassicales; family Brassicaceae; genus Lepidium; species Lepidium sativum. The sequence continues at coordinate 1,353 of JAKUCM010009354.1, read as the reverse complement.
TATTAATCCATTGGTGTGGTTACAAGTAATATTAGGTTGAAAAGTGATTTCAACTGAAGCTTTTAAATTGTAAAATTCATACAAAATTTTAAAAGTGTCTATGAGAAATTAAAGATGAGTTTAAAGGTTTGGGATTGGATGCTGGTCCACTTCTCCTTTTCTTCACCTTTTTATAAGGATATTATTTTATTTTAACTTTTATTTGCTTCTTCCACTTATCAAATTTGAACAATATATTGTAGCAAGAAAATAAAATAATATAGTGCACATATATAAGATCTATAATGCAATCAAGTTTTTTTTTAATCTAGTAATATAGATAATATAATTAATAATTTTGGTATCAGCAGTTCGACTCATTTCAATCACATATAAAACAATTTAAAAGAGTTTCAAAGAATAAATTATGGAATATAGATCAGATTTTCAATCACACATAAATAAAGTTAAAAGGACCCTAATAATCATTGACTTATCCAGACAAGATAGCTCAAAATTGAGAGGTGCAAGAATCGAATCTCAGCGGAAAAAGGTCTATTTACATGATTCTAGGTCTTGTTCTCCTAATGGGAGTACATGTGATCGGGTTACATCTGGAACCCCTTAATTATCACAAAAAATAACAATAATGATTGACTCATTTCATTCGCGTTTTGATTTCGATATGTTTAATTTTTCACCTTTATAAAGTTGAAAGCATGATAACCACTTTTTTATTCAATCAAAATAATAGAAAGTATGGATAAAACTTTAATTTTTCTTTATTAATAACTGGGATAAAAAACAACATTTTCCTTAAATAAGATTTGAGCAAAATATTTTCTCAATTGTTTCTTTGTTTTTCTTTCAACAATGTTTGATCCATAGCTAAAGTTCTTCAACTAAATTTATGTGAGATTCAAATTCACCACATCATGTCAAATTAGATCAAATGCAAATTAACCATGTTATCTACTTTTTCACATCTTTTTTCCTTAGTTATTTTTTAATTTAGATAACTCTTATTAAAAAATGTGGGAGAGTCAGTCTGATAGCGTTTTATTTCTTGATTTTGTTGACAGATTCTTTTTATTTTATTAATATTAATAATTTTATGTTGACTAAATACAATGAGCTTCACAAAATTGTCTGAATTTTTTTATTTGGTATGAGTTATCTATGTTATTTATCATTAATAAAATTTTTCAATAATAACTAGATGATAAATTTTGATTTATAGCTAAAAATTTTTTAAATAAAATTGGGTATAATTTGAACTCATTATTATCAAGATAAAGCTATATCATTAATAACATATTTAGATGCGTAAATCATCTTAGGTCCTGTTCGTTTGTACATCTGGTTGTTCCATCC
>JAKUCM010009353.1:0-16301 GCA_023374145.1 Lepidium sativum | reverse complement strand
AAATATGACTTTTTGTATACTTCATTTCAAGTCTTGAAATGAAGTCTACAAATAAGTTAATTTTTTATTTGACTAAACGTTGAATTTGTAGTGTAGACTTCATTTGCAGTATGCATTTTAAATGGGTTACTTTTGCAATTGACCAGTCCACTTTTCAGATATCATTTGCAGTCTACATACATTTTATCAAAATGTAGACTGAAATTGAAATCTTCAACGACAATAGCAGACTTCGCGTGAAATATACATTAGAAAAATAGGTTAGTTGAACAATTAACTATATTTGACTTATTCAACGAAGTCTACAAGTCACTTACAGACATCAAATGCAGACTGCAAACCAAGTCTACAACATGCATACTTCATTTAAAGTCTACAATGTAGACTGCATTTGCAGTCTGCAAATTTATGTTTATTTTTATTTTACGGAGTTGAAAGTGAAGAAGACTTCATATGAAATGTACTTTTTAATTTAACATGTAGATTCAACTGCAGTCTTCATATGAAGTTTACAAGTCACCTGTAGACTTCGTTAAAAAGTCAAATTTAGTCAATTTTAGAAATAACCTCTCTTTTTCAAAGTAGACTTCAAAGTCAAAATTTTGGTCAAATGCAAAACTAACTCGTATGTATGCAGACTTCAAATGTAGTCTACAAAAATAATTTTTTGTAATCAAAGACGAAAATGTAGACTCCAAATTCCATCTACTTTTAAACCCAGAAAATTGGTCAATTGCATAAATGACATGCATGTTGACATGTAGATTGCAGATGAAGTCTACATTGCATCTAGACTTCATTTGAAGTCTACTGTGTTAATTTTCAAACTTTACAGGAAAATTTGAGTTCAGAACATGTTTACCTAGAACATGCTTAGTTTAGTGATGAAAATTACCTTATATATATGTTCTTTTAGAGCATGTTTAATGGTGAGACTATGAGAGTCTCATATAATTAAAAAAAAGTAAGAAAATGGTGAGATTATGCTTGATATGTCTCTACACAATGAGACTAATGATACCTTTCATAGAAACCAATGATACTTTTTATTAAATTTATTACTAAACAATTTTTTAGATACTTCTTAGAGTATCACCATTAAACATGCTTTTAGCATCTAAAAGCATCCAAAACTCTAAGATTTAAGAATTTATGATATTTGAAAGTGAAAATTGTAGAGTTTTTTTGAAAGAAATGTAGAGAGAATGAAATATTGTGAGGTGGGTGAGAGAAATGAAGAATGTTATGAATGAAAACTAGGTAGTTGGATATGAATTTAGAGCTTGAAGTTGGTTGTTAATGGTGGTTAATGGTGGTTGAGAAAATTGAAGAATATGTTATTTTCGAAAATAATTGAAATTTTTATGTCTATTTGAGTTTTTTTATATGAAATTTAATTTAAAAATAGATAAAAATAATGGGCTAAATGTAAATAATATATGGTTTCAAGAATGAAATGGAAAAATTTAAGAGAAAGAAAACCATTGTTTTTCAATTGACCAAAGTTAATGGGTCATTTGAGAAACTAACCCATTTACTTTTACATAAATAGTTTCATCTAGTTTAGCATGTGCGTTTTAGGACTCAGGCTCTTGAGTTCTGACAATGAATAGTACAGATCTGTATCAACATATTCTTTATTAAAATAGTACAGATCTGTATTATTGATTGATGGAAAACGAAAGTTTATCCTGCTTCGGACCTGGAGTAATAAATGAACTATATGTTTAGGATGGTTGACTGAGATGATAATTAAGGTCCCAAATTTAAGCTTAAGAAGAAAAAAACATTATCCTTTGTCAAAATTGGAATCGAATGGTTCATACAGTTACCAAATCAACTAATGAATGTGTATACGCTCAACATTGTACTAAACAAAATGTTTCTACATTTCTGAACATATATATCACTTTAAGTGAGAAACTCAGGCTTCTGATATATTGAACTACTTGGCGTGACCTCCTAGCCGAGACGTTGGTTCTATCTCACCAATTTGCAAAACTTCTCTGTGTCATTTCTCTCTATCTGCTATCGTACTCTGTTCAGCTATTTTTTCCATCCAAACTGGTGATTGATCTTGAAATATGACTGAATCATGTGCGTGTTAACTTGAGGTCACAGATTGTACAATAAAGCAAACGATAAAGTGCAAAAGACCTGTTGATAAGTAGTACTTTACCACATTAGTGTTCTCTACTGATAATGTAATCAGCGAGACACAACAAAGGAGCCACTTTGTCTGAATCAAATGCCTTAAGATGTTCATGCGCTTCTTTGTTCAACTCTTGAGCATATTCTCTCGACTTTTTCACTCCCATCACTTTCGGATACGTCAGCTTTCCTGCAATCAAATCTTTACCTGCAGTTTTCCCCAACTCTTGTGAGGACTTAGTCACATCAAGCACATCATCCACAACCTGAAACATCAATCCAATGCATCTTGCGTAACTCCTAAGTCTCTCAATCTCTTCATCAGACCCACCTCCCACTATTGCTCCAGTAACAGTCGCTGCTTCAAGCAACGCAGCCGTTTTATGAATATGTATAAACTCAAGATGTTCCAATTCAGATTTACTCTCTTCAAAGCTCATGCCTTCTCCAGCCAGATCCGCAGCTTGACCCGCAACAAGCCCTTCAGTTCCTACAGCTTTAGCCATCTCTACCACAGCCTTAAGAACCCTCTCTGGAGAAACACCTAACGAAGTGGATTTGGCCAACTTCTTAACAGCCAAAGCTATGAGCGCATCAGTGGTTAAAACTGCTATATCCTCGCCAAAAACTTTATGATTGGTGGGTTTTCCACGGCGGAGACAATCATCATCCATACAAGGAAGATCGTCTTGGATGAGAGACGATGCGTGGATCATCTCAACTGCACAAGCAGCAGGCATCGCAGTTGCCTCTTGGCCACCAACGAGCTCGCAGGCAGCTAAACAGAGCATTGGCCTTACACGTTTTCCGTCAGAGAGAAGTGTATACCTCATGGCCTCACGGATCTTGAGTACTGGCTCGCATAGAGGAATGGACTCGTCTAATGCTTTATTGACAGATTTAGCCTTATTGACCATATAGGACCTAAACTTAAAGTCATGGCTTGTGATCGACGAAAAATGGCGGACGGAGGGATTAAGGTGTCGAGTTAGCCGCATCGAACACGATAGGGATCTCCCAAATAAGAAGCGAACAGAGAGATCGACGGAGATGAGAGTGTAAACAAGAGCTTCTCGATTTTTCATCTTTTGCTTTTGTTTGACCTTTTTCAAAATATTTTATTGTACAAGGGTTTAGGGGTTATGTAACATTTGTTTGGCCATTGTAAACTTGTAGGGTTGGTTCTACTCAAGAACTGTTGACCAACTTGCCCTTTTGTCCTGACAACGACATTAATAAGAGATCTGGTCTGGTCTGTATTAAAGGCGTTCTATTCTCTTTTGGAAAATTATATTGAGAAACAAAAAACTCTGTATGCCTCTTTTTTGGTAAAAACTAAAAGAATCATGAAAAAAATACTGCATTTAACAGTTAAAAAACAAGTACAAAAGCTGAGAGTCGAATAATCTCCTCGAAGTGTGTAACCACTAGATTAGACACGTGGATTCCGGGTTTTATAACGAATTACATGAAATATATTCATTGCTTGACTCAATCATCCTGCCAAGGCATGGGCATTCGGGTATTCGGCTCGGTTCTGATTACTACCCGTTCGGGTCCGGGTATTTTGGGTATACAATTTTACTACCCGATTTGGAACCGAACATTATTCGGTTCGGGTCCGGGTTGGTTCGGATATACATTTTCTATACCCATTTAAGAACCGAAACCATTTCGGTTCGGCTCTGGTTCCGGTTCGGGTCCGGGTATAATATTGTAAAAAAAAAATCGAGTATATTATATACCTAAAAGTACCCAAAAAATTATGTACTCATGTATAATTTCGGGTATTCGGGTATATTTTCGGGTATTCGGGTATATTTTTGGGTATTCGGGTATTTTAAGTATCCAAATACCCGAAATATTCGGGTACCCGTTCAGATAATCGGGTATCGGGTAATACCCGGACCCGACCCGATATTCGCGGGTCTCCATACCAAGACCCGATGGTTACTTTTGCTTATACCCGAATTGGACCCGGACCCGAAATTTCGGGTCAGTTTCGGATCGGTTTTTTAGGTCCGGATAAAATGCCCAGGCCTAATCCTGCCATTTCATATTAGAATAATGTCAAAAATAGTTGGGAAAAAAACTAGATCTTGGAGTAATTAAATTTAATAATACTATTTAAAATTTATCCATAGAAGATGGGGGTGGGAGGGAAAGTATACTGGAACAACATTGCTTATACTACCAGTTCCCTTTTTATTTATCGGCTTCCATTATGTAAAGATTCATTGCATTGGTTATAGAAATCTTATTTAAAATCACAATGTAAAAATATCCTATAAAGGATTTCAAGATGAACAAATATATTTTGGGTTGTTTCAAAAATGACCTAATTTGTGGAGTTAAATGTAAATTTGACCTTTACATTTTTTTATAATTTTTTTTCTATTTTATCCTTAAACCACTATATATTTACAATCATATCATTTTGTTATTATTATTATTTTTTTTTTAAATAACCAACACAACTTAAAAAGATATAATTATTTTGTTAGAATCACTTATTTATAAGAATGTTATCATCTTCAATATTTTCACACACCATTAACAATCAAAAGTGAACTCTAAATGCTTACTTTCCAACTAATTTTGAATTCCATAACTCTCAATTAACCCACAAAACTTCCTATAATCTTACTCTCTTATTAATTTCATACAAAAAACTCTCTCATTTGCATTTGAAAATTTTCAAAATTCTTAGATCTCCTTGTTTTCGAGTTTTTTAAATGACTAAGGATTGGGCTTATTTGGTATAAGCTTGACTCAAATTTTTGGGCAATAATTGAAGGTAAACATAAGCTCAATCTAAGTCATGACTATTTTTTTCAATTTTTCGCAGAGAGTAGACTTCAATGAAGTCTACTTCCCATTCCCATGTAGACATCATTTTAACTCTACGATAAAAAGGTATAGTAAAACAAAGAATCCTTCTGAGCTTTCTAGAGCTGTGTTCTTGTTGGGCCTAAAAGCACAAGCTTCGCTTCTAGATGATAACATTGGAACAACATTGCTTATACTAGTAATTCCCTTTTTATTTATCCGTATACTGTTGCTTCCATTATGTAAAGATTCATTGCATTGGTTATAGAAATCTTATTTAAAATCACAATGTAAAAATATCTTATAAAGGATTTCAAGATGATCAAATATATTTTGGGGTTGTTTCAAAAATGATTTAATTTGTGGAGTCAAATGCAAATTTGACCTCTACTTTTTTTTTTATAATTTTTTTCCAATTTTATCCTTAAACCACTATATATTTACAATCATGTCATTTTGTTATTATTATTATTTTTAAGAAAAATAACCAACACAACTTAAAAAGATATAAATATTTTGTTAGACTCACTTATTTATATAAATGTCATCATCTTTAATATTTTCACACACACCATTAACAACCAAAAGTGAACTTCAAATGCTTACTTTCCAACCAATTTTGGATTCCATAACTTCCAATTAACCCACAAAACTTCCTATAATCCTACTCTCTCATTAATTTCATACAAAAAAAAACTCTCTCATTTGCATTTGGAAATTTTCAAAATTCTTAGTTCTCTTTGTGTTTCAAGTTTTTTAAATGACTAAGGATTGGGCTTCTTTGGTATTAGCTTGACTCAAATTTTTGGGCAATAATTGAAGGTAAACATAAGCTCAATCCAAGTCATGACTATTTTTTCGATTTTTCGCAGAGAGTAGACTTCAATGAAGTCTACTTCCCATGTAAACTTCATTTTAAGTCTGCTAAAAAAAGGTTGGTTTCGCAATTGACCAAAATGTTGATTATCCTCGGTAGGCTTAATTTTGAAGTCTACACGATAAGTATACCAGAATTAAAAAAGTAGAGTTACCATGACGTCTACTGAGTTTAGTTTTGCAATTGACTAACTTTGACTTTTTTGTATGAAATCTACATGATAAGACTACATTGTGTAGACGTCAAATGAAGTATACTTTTTCAAATTGGTTCCAATTAAAGTCTACAATTAAGTAGCTTATGTCATTGGATATATGACGTAATCGATCTGAAAAGTAGACTTCAGATGAAATCTACTTAAAAATAAGTAGACTTCAATATGAAGTCTACTTTTACAGAGTAGACTTCATTTTGAAGTCTACACTATGTAGACTTATCATGTAGATTTCGTACAAAAAAGTCTTAGTCAATTGCAAAACTAACCTCAATAGATGTCATGGTAAGTCTATTTTTTTAATTCTCGGTAGAATTATCGTGTATACTTCAAAATTAAGTCTAATGAGGATAATCAACATTTTTGTCAATTGCAAAACTAACCCGAATTGAGAGTATACCTAAAATTAAGTCTACTTTTAGAAAGTCAAAGTTTGGTCAAATGCAAAACTAACCTTAAAAGTATATTGTATTTGTGGTCTACTGTTAGTAGATGTAAAATAAAATCTATTACCGTTTAGTAAAATTTATTTGACGTCTATGTTGAGTAGACTTTATTTTACATCTACCGTTAGTATACTTATAATAAACTCTACTACCATTAGTAGACTTTATTTTACATCTACAATTAGTAAACTTTATTTTATATCTACCGTTTGTAGACTTATATTAAGGTCTACTACCGGTGAAATCAATATGCAAGTCTACTTTTACAATTTTGTTAAAACTAAGTTTATTACATATATATATATATAGTTTTATTTTTTTTTGGAATTTTGCCCATGTGTGTTTATTGATTTCTGTGTCTGTGTAAAAATTTGATATGTTTATGTGTTATATTTATGGTTTAATTAAATTTTGAAATATTTTAGGCATGTAGCTCCTTTGTCATAGACTTCATTTTATATCTACGGTTAGTAGACTGTGTTATATGTAATTTTATGTCTACTTGGGAAGTGTACACCGTGTAGAATTCATATGAAGTTTACTTTTCAAATTAGTAGACTTCATTTGAAGTCTTACACTGTGTAGACTTCCCAAGTAGATTTCATTACAAAAGTCAAACTTAGTAAATTGTAAAACTAATCTCAATAAACTTTATATCGAGATTTTAATAGTTAGTTCATTCTAAGTAGATCATATGTCTATGTTTTTCATGTCAATTTTATTATAACATATGGATAATGTTACAATATTTCTTTGATGACAAAGCCATTTGGAGTCTTTCTAGCATATGTATACTTCATTTGTTGTCTTCTAACACTTGAAATACTTTGTACTTGAAATACTTTAAGAAATAGCTATAAGTGTTTTAGAGAAAAAATATATATATGTTTACAATGTTTCACAAGGATATATGGTTACAATATTTCTTTGATCACAAAACCATAAAAATACTAAGAGCTTAAATTTACAACATTTGTGTACTACAATTAAAATACAATTTTTGTCCATACTACCTTCCTAATTTGTCTAGGTACAACAAAATTTAAGAAAACTTCATAGCATCACAGAGGCGTCTTCCAGCCATTATTGTGAACTGTGGGCTCAATTAAAACAGATGTTAAATCAAACTACAAAATAAAACATTGTAAGCCTACACCAGTCTACATGACAAATCTACATGAAGTTTACATGAAAAATCTACACACGAAGTCTACATGATAACATCTACATGAAATATCTATACACGAAATCTACATGTAAATATACACAATATAATCTGCAAACGTAATAAGCCTATTACAGAAAGCTTCCATGGAACTTTACAGAAGAAATCTTCACAAAAAATCTGCAAATAAAGAATACTACAAAAACAATGAAATTAGATAAATAAAATAAAGAGAAATAAAATAAAAAGAAATCTACCATTTTTGAACTAATCACCAGATAAATAGCTTCACCACTCATATCTACAAATCAAACAAAGAAACCAAAACAAAAAACTATAACCATAAAAAACAAAAATCATTTTGTTGTAAAATCCATAAAATCTAACAAATATGAGATAAAGAACTTAGAAAACCAACTAAATCGATAAAAAAAAAAAAAGTGAAAATATGCCAAGATCTAAAAACATTAATCTTGTGTGGTTAACCAAGGCATATCTAAAAAATTACAAATCTTACTTACAAAAGAATTTTGGTTATAGATCTCACAAATCTTAGGTAAATAAAAAAACACAAAGTTATTAATAATAAAAGAAAATCGTAAAATCAAACAAATAATGAAGATGTGAGAAAGAAATGTTAGTCATCATACCTGTTGTGGAATCCATTTCAAAAAAGTAAAATTTTCTCTTGCAAAGAAAATTGTGAGAAAGAGAGCAAAAGACAAAGAAAACGTGAAGAAATAGAGAGAATGAAAACATTACATGTAGCCAACGAGAGAAGCAACGACAGTGGCCATAGGAGAAGAAGCCGGCGAGAAAGATGGAGGCGAGAGAGAAAGAAGTGAGAAAAATTGATGGAGGCTGCAAATGAAAATTAGGGTTTCTTTCAATTTTGAAAAACCTCTTCTATACCTAGGGTAAATTTTAAGAATAAATCCAAGTCGAGTGGGCTGAAAATAAAGTCTACGAACCAAATTTAAAAATGTAGACCTTAAATAAAGTCTACAAAATGTAAAAATCAAATTTCAAAATGTAAAGCTTAAGTGAAGTCTACATAACATAGCAAATTTAAAATGTAGACCTTAAATAAAGTCTACACAACGTAACAAAATTTAAAAATGTAGACTTTAAATAAAGTGTACAAAACGTAAAAACCAAATGTAGACCTTAAATAAAATCTTCAAAACGTTTAAACCAAATTTTAAAATGTACACCTTAAATAAAGTCTACAATACGTAAAATCTAAATTTCAAAATATTGTTTTTAGTTGAATTATACATATAAGTTAACTATATTTTATAATTCATAAATTTTAATTTTAATACTTCCTAATTACTTATATTTTGGACATGTATACAAATATTTCATCAAACTATTTTAATTATTTTTAAGATTTAAAATAAAAAGAAAATCACAAAGTAGATTTCAATTGTATACTACATATGAAGTTTATATGATAGTAAACTTAAAATATATACGACGGAAAGTTATAAATGCAATTATGATATCTGATTTTTTTATTTGTTCATACTGGAAAAAATTGTAATTTTACTAAATTTTTGAGTTATTTTTATATTTGACTCAAATTGGGGTCTACTTTTATATTTCATACTAATTTTTAGTTTACTTGAGTCAAACCCTTATATCTTGTAACAAGAATTGGAATTGGAAAAGAAGAATAACATTTATGAACTGTAGAAGAATGATAATACAAAGACCAGTTTGCACGCCACAAACACGATAATCAAATCAAATACAGCGAAATAAATAATTCAATAAAGGAAAAAAAATGCCTGGGGGAATATAAGGACATTTGATTCAGCAAGTGGAAAAATATACCAATCAGATCCAAGAAGGGTCTTCGAGTTATGCACTTTGGTATGCTTTCTACATACTCTCCTCAACACCTGAGTTCCTCTGATTCAGTGGCCGCAGTGCAGATTCTGGCAATGTGTTTTGCTTTAGATTCCGTTTAATTGTTACCATTTCCAACTTGTGTCTCCTCTTCAGCTTTTCCATTTTTGTCTTTAGCTTCTCGTTTTCTTCTTCTACTTCAATGAACTTTTTCTGCAACCAAATATGTTCATAGTGGGAGCACAAAAGTCAGAAAACAATGTTACAATCTCAATCCAATAGTTCATTGATTAAGATATGTCAATCTTATTTACCTCAGAAGCTGATGCGAATTGTTCTGCTTCTCTTAGTCTAACAAGAACTTCTCCAGCAGTATGAACAGCTTCAGCAGTATTCCTTAGTTGAATCTTGAGGCTCATGTTCTCCTTCTTCAACAAATCTCTTTCTCTTTCTCTTTCTACTCTAAGAGCTGAGAGCTCAGAAGAAAGTGATTTGGCAAAACGAGAACCACAACCTTTTTTACCAGCCTTTACTACTGCCTTCTTTAACTCTGTTATCCACTCCACCGTTGATTTATACTTTGAGCCTAAGCCATTGTATTTCTCTTGTAGTTCTGTGTAGTGTTCAACAAATCTGGCATGACCAAGAACAGCTCTTCTAAGTGCATCCTCTAACTCCTCAGTACATAATTTCTCTTCTTTTAGCCGTGCTTCAGCATCCTCTGCATGCGTACGTTGAGTTTCAATCTCAACTCTGAGTTCGTTGCTTAATAAAATCCACTCGGTTTCCATTTCTGTACGCCTAAGTCTTTCTTCCTCAATATCTATTTCAGCATTCTTGCTACGGAGTTGAAACGAACGAGCCAACAGAGATGATCTCAGTTCATTGGTGGACATGGTTACAGGCATCTGTAACTTGCTTTTCAGGTCTTCAATTTCTTTGAGTAATGCCTCCTTCTCAGCAATATCAAAGTTTTTCTTGTTGGAGTCGTTATCTGGGTTTTGTTTTACTTCATACTTTTCAGTTATGGCTTCTGCTTGGTCACGCTCAACAACATCATTACAGCTGAGAAGCTGCACAACCATGAAATTGGAATATATGTCACAATCTCTCAAATCTTTCACTAAAGATTATTTAGGAGTAAATAAAAGCAAGAACTAACCTGGTAATCATTTGCTGAAGAATTTTTTCTTGCGTCTATAAGTTCTTCTGTTTCTTTCTCAGTTTGAAGTTTATGTTGCTCTACCTGGAAAATATATAATATAGTAACTAGCCTGCTTAACCATATGTGCTGATCCGAGTTTCAATTGACATAAGACACAGAATGTGGATTACCAGTCGTGTTAGTTGTTGAATTTTGGCTGCTTGCTCTGTGCACAAATTTTGAAGCTCTTGCTGTTTCTCAATAACCCCTTCCATATGATGATTACCATCCTGATTTACAATGTTCCAATAATGTTAGCTTCAAGATAGCTGTAATTTAAACTAAAATCTATAAAATATACTTTGTCTGCTATTTGACTTGATATACTTACTCCATCAACTACACTTGATACTTTAGAACTGCAAAGTCTGCAGGAGGAACAGAGTGGTGACAGAGCTAGTCGATCATCTCTAACAGGTTTATCATCTTGCAGTATCTCTGTGGAAGGTGTCATTATCAAGTTGTCAGAAGACAAAAAAACTGAGCATCGGTTTGACGCAGGCTTCAACAGATTGTCAATAATATCCAAGCCTCTCTGCAGACTACCAGCTAGAGATTCTGTAGAACCTGTGAATATTTTGCTTCCACGTAAAGATGATCTGATATGTTGGCTCTCTTCAAGACCAGTGGATTTTAGGCTCTGCACCAGGCTATTTTGATTCCTAAGACATGATGAAGAAAGAGCTATGCTCTTCCTTAGAGACTGCCTGATTTTAGGAGACTCTGACTGGATTGGTTCTTGCCAGATTAAGGATTGACGGCAGGGATTGATTGACATGCTGTTTTGAGATGCAAATTCCGTTATCCTGGAATTCGTAGTTGATTTATTTGTTGTTGCAGCACTGTCTTCATCATGTTCCTTCATTGATTCACCGAAATCCTTCTCTTCAGCTTCTACTTCTTCTGAACAAAAATCATCATCATCCATTTGCTCTGATTCCCCGAATGCTGTTACAAAGGAAGAGCAGACTGACTCTCTATACACAGGGAGCTTCTTTAGTTTCTGGTTGAATGAACCACGCAAGGACTGGATCTGCTGATGCAGTTTTTTTACATCATCCTCATCAACTGTTATCTCCTCCTCGTAATCATCAACATTTGGCAGCATCAAAGAGCGGTTTAGACTAACTCTTAATTGATTCAAACTTTCACGTGCAGTTTTTGCTCCGAAATAATCATTTTTACTCCCAACAGAATGACAAGCATCAGCCTTGGCTCTTGTAAGTTCATCCTGAGAAATTTGTGAAATGATATTTCAGTTACAAACTTGCAATTATCTTTTAAGAAAACTAGGTGTCACTCATCGGGTGGAAGAGGAGATTACACCTTTAGTAGACGAATCTGGTCACTCAAATCATTCACATCTTCTTCTGAGATCTCATTTATTATGGGTTTGTTTCCCATGGATTTAGCCCGTTCACCAAATCGAAGGGTGCTCATTGTTCTTTTTGTGTCTCTGCGTTACACAAACAAACTCTCTTAGTGCATATAGTGGCCATCCTGTCGTTATGATGCTCAACTGTTTTGAGCTTTGTTCACTCAATGTATTTAGCATATAACTGAATCTTTATACTTGGTACTATCAGGCTATTATGTTTTATATTTAACTAATAGGTAACTACAAGGTGAAAAAGAATACTTGTCGCTTGGGAAAATGTTGCACAGGATAGTGAGTTTTGAATTTCCGCCAAGAGATTCTTGCAATATATGCGTCAAACATGAAGTTTTAAGAAGAGTGCGCTCGGATATTCCAGGGTGAACATTTTTCGCCAGAGCATTGACAACATGGCTGCACCAAAGTAAGAACGGCAGTGTTAAAAGGTCGCTAATGAAGCTGTTGATTTTGTGTTCCCTGTTTTGGATCCTAATTTCTGAGTTGTGAGACCTATGAAAGTAACACAGGTAGTTCATAGATTTATACCCCAGCTCTGACAGAGACTTTTTCAAGAATTTCTCTTCCTCCACACAATGTTTAGTAGCATCATGTTCACATGTTCCCGCTCCAGCAAGATCAACAAGGTTGATCCTGCTTGTTCTGGTAGTGTTGAAACATCTTGATGAGGCGCCCTGTGCGCAGATGATAGTTTATCAATAATTCATCAGATTAGAATAAAGAAAAAAATAAGAAAGTAACTATACCTTATTCCAAGACTCGACAATGAAAGAAAGTATGACGTGTGATCGAGAACTTTGAAAACTTGTGCTAGTTGCTCCAACTTTTCGGCTTGAAAGTCCCTGAAAGCAATTAAACAGAACAGAGACTTGGAATCATTGAAGATATGAACAGTCCATTAAGCTGAATGTGCAGTGCGCAGAAGCATAGTTAAACGATATACGCATACTATTCATAACTTAGAAAACTTTATACTTAACATATGAAGCTGAGGTCATACCTTCATCAGGATTTGAGCTATATCCTCATAGCTATCTACGTATTCCTGAGTCAAGTTCTCCACATAAGTACCATTCTTTGCATCATCCTTTATCTGTAAATTGACACAATAAATCATCAGAATTTATGCTCAATAAAGATTTATATATCGAAAGAATATTGTAGATAAATGAAGCTGAACCTTAAGGTTTCTCTGGGTTTGATCAACCAAATCACTGATTTGTCCATTATATAACTGCAGGAAAAGATTAAGCAATCTAATTTAGAAACTTTAAAAACATCCTTTCTCAGAAAAAAATTCCTTCTGTTAGGTTTCGCATTTGGACCTCAAGAAAGGAACAACGGCACTGATAGTTCACTTCTTTTCCTCCGGACTTCATCTTCTCCTGCATAATTGGCAAAAAAGGATGATCCTTGTTGATGAACCAGTAATTACAAAACAAAAGCCTTGGTACTAATAAGAAGCATAACTTACTTTCTGGATTTCAGAAAACAGCAGCTGAAAGATTCGAGGCGCAAGTCCTTGCTCGCCTTTAGGAGATGGATCCTCAAGCATTGAACTTGCCGGACCCCACATTGTATAGGTCTTCCCGCTTCCATTCTAAGGATCCAATAAAAGGGGATAGTTTCAACTTCTTACAGTCATTATCTGATTTCAATAGCTCCAAAAACATAATCATTCAGTACCTGTCCATATGATAGCACACTTGTGTTGTAACCTGATAATGCATCCCGAACCAAAGGACCACCTATTTGTTGAAATACATCCTCCTGGTATCAAAAATTAAAGAAGTTTCAAACAACTTCAACGTCTAAGAATTGTTAAAGAAAAAAATACCTTCTTTCTCTTCACTCTAATAGAAAGCTATCTAAATTGTGTGAGAAAGGGAGAGAGACGAACCTGATTTAAATTCGAGTCGAGAACAGAATCGAAAGTAAATTGGCGGTCCTTAACAGAATATGAATCTTTGGAAACCTTTTTCCCTGTCCAGCAATACTCCTTTGTAGGTTTAATCCTCACCACAACCTTGAAATATGAAACTGAATTAGACCAGGCCTAGTTAAGAATGAAGAATGTTATAGAAACTAACGCAAAGGCTCGGAATTTGCTCATGACTGAGCGAGGACTCTCACAAGAACAGAAACAACCAACCTTTACATGTGGATTCGATGATTCTTCTACTTCACTGCGACTTTTTACTGCCGATATTCCCCTTCGCTAATATTTGTTTTAGACATTTCACCAAAAAAAAAAAAAGATGAATCCCACAGTTGAATCAAAAGAGAGTAAGAAAATTGCAGAATAGGATCTTCACATACCCGAGATGCTGAAATTTCACTTCGGCAATTGGGTGAATCCATCTGTTTCCTACAAGCAGGTGATTTAGAGACGGAACGATTTAGCGGAGTATGGATGTTCGGGTTGCGAGGAGTGGAGTTCTCGATGTCCGATTTAGAGGATCTAGGGTTTGAATTTGGTTTCAAGTGTGAGGAAACGGATTTGGGAAGAAAACTCCATTTTGAAGAAGTGGATAAGCTTCCGTTGAAGCGACTGTCTTCCATGGCTGCCCAAATGGCACAGCTTGCGAGAGAGAGAGAGAAAGAGATGAAAGATTCAAAATTTGAAGGAGAGGGAAAGAGTAATGATAAATTTGTTTGCTTTTAGATGAAGAAGCGATTATCGTTTCGGATCTAATATTTACACTCGACCGTTGTAGGTTCTTCTTTTGAATTCACGATTTTTTTTTTTTTAATGATTGTTATCAGGTGAGAAATAATAGTTTTTTTTTTTTTTTATCAACGATAGAGATAAAGAGTATTAGTAGAGACTATCCTGTTTCTGCGGATGGGAAACCGGCCGCACGAAGTCGAGCGACCCTAACTAGGACGTCTGCCTTGGAGTTCAATTCTCGGGGGATGACCGATAATGTACACTCCACAAACCAAGCCCTCAGCCGTCTGTACTCCTCCTGGTAGGTGGTAAAGGCGGGTCATTCTTCTGGATAGCGCTGAATATACCATACTGACTCACAGTCCATCACCACCTCAACCTTCGAGATCCGATGTCGCACCAAATCTTTTAAGGCCCGGAGAACCGCCTCCACTTCTGCATAGAGCGCCGAAAGGCTTCGATGACCGCTCTCTCTTCACGAAAAACCCCCTTCCACTGAATCTGGAAAACAAATCCAACTGAACCCCGTCTGGAGGTCAGTGGCTTTCCAGGAAGCATCCACAAAACATCTGACACCTGTGAATGACTGATTTGCTGTAGAAGGATAGATCCATGCGGGTCTAGCATCATCGAATGAAAACATACTAAGTACTCTCGGAGCCAAGAGACCCATTCTAGCATTAGACCACTCATGTTGTTCATAGACTGCCTTTGCTAACACTAAGCGCGGATCCAGATCCACATTCGAGAAGCAAAAACTGTTCCGCGCTTTCCAAATCTGCCAGATAATCCAAGGGAAGACCTGGGACCCAATCTGTCCTGAAGGGCCCCACCAAAGATGGGGTAAAGACTGCCAGACCGATCCACCTGGGAACAGACCCCGGCGCTGTGGGTATGAAGGACAGAGCCCAAACCTGTAGCGCCGACGGACATTCAAATTGAACATGATGAATTGTTTCATCCTCTACCCCGCAGCGCTGGCATCTAGCATCCGAGCCAAGCCCGCGTCTTACCAAATTGCGATACACCGCCGTACTACCTGACAAAGATTGCCACATAAAATGCTTTATGTTATGTGGACAGTCCAACTTCCAAATCGAATCAAAGAAGACATCCGCAGAGGGTCCCTCTCGGATCTGTGTCCTCCCCGATAACTTTTCCAAAAGAGAGTAACCAGATCTAACAGTATATCTCCTCAATTTCGTCATAAGGAGGAGAAATAATAGTTTATGCAGTTCCTTTAACTTTGGATGCCTTCTTTAAAAAATTGTTATTGATCTACTAATTTAAGCGGAAGACTAGGAAAATTAAATTCAAAAAGTAAATAAAATGTATGATTATTGAGATTAATCACTGAAAATTTTGTTTTTTACTAAGTAAATTACACACCAAATAATATAAGGTAAATGATGATTCTCCAATGATATAAATGATTGTGGACAAAGGTGAAAGAATCGAAAAAGGATGTTTTCAATCCAAGTTAATCGTGTTGACACT
>JAKUCM010009352.1:0-15343 GCA_023374145.1 Lepidium sativum | reverse complement strand
CATACATTATTAAATTTGTAGATACAAAATTAAACATGAGTTCGGAGTTGCTTCTTTAGTTATGATCTCGTGTGTGAAAAAAATGGTGAATCAATGGCAGATAAATGGAAGTTTCAACAAGACTACACAAGATTATGGACTCTTTTGTAATTTGGGCCTTTGTTGGGCTTTTTAAATAAAATAATTAGACCTAAAAAAGAAAATTGTATGACCTAAGAAGTGAAACTTCTTCTCCAATATATAGATAATATTCATTCTCTCCTAAACCTAATTTTTCCCTTCATATCTGAAATCTTCGAGTGGTTGTCACCTAAAATAATTCTACTTTATTTAATGTTTTTGTTGTGAAATCTTTTGCCGTTGCCGAACAAAAATATCAGTGATGTTTATCAATTGTTCCTCCTCCTCCACGGCTTCACATCTCATCCATTCCAACCTCCTCAACTATGATGTTCCCACCCGCTGTAGCGTCGGCCAACTCTGCTTACGGACCACTGCGCCCCGACGTCTCGGCCAATTCTGCTTACGGACCACTGCGCCCCGACGTCTCGGCCAATTCTGCTTACGGATCACTGCATCCCATCGTGGCTGCATCTCCCCTCACTTCACTGGTACATACACGAAGGCCTTGATTGTTGCTGTTTTCGTTTCTTCTAAAAACCAGAAATAAGCCAATAAGGCTTTGATTGGAATAACTACGTTTCTTCTAAAAGTAGTTTCACGAAATAATAGTAGGTAAACATTACATCTTACAACATTATTAGATTTCGAACAAAAATCTCTTCATGCCTACAAATTATACAAAAACAAAATTTCTCTTCATACCTAAACACAAAAATAATAGTAACTTTTTAATTATAACCAGACTTGTTTATTTTAAATAGTACATTAAATATTCTAATTTTTTGAATTCACAATTCTTAACTAATAAATTATACGGAGAAAATGATAAACCAAACTAGCTAATATTTAAAGGGCAGCGAGAGAGAAAAAAGGGTGATTCTAGGGTTAGCTTCGCTCCTCTTCCACGACGGCGGCGGCAGAGCTTCGGTGGTTCTCTGGTAAGGTGGGGTCGAAGATTCAGGTGTGGGGGAACCGATCTAGGCAGATTAGGGATGGAGATGTGAGTGTTGTGAAGATCAGTGGGACTGGGATTTTTTCGGGATTTTGTCTGGAGATTTCAGATCTGATTACATCGCGATCGATAGGGTTTCTGGGTGGTCAGATAATTAGAGCTGGGGTTCGAAGGCAGTATGCGAGAGAAAATGGGAAGCTTGTAGTTATGTGGGTAGCTGAATCGACATGCGGATCTGCTCAGGGTGGACTTCGATGTCTTCGGGAGACGATGACTACAACGATGTTGGATATTGGGTGGGGATACGAATCAAGTGGAACGAACCGTAACCCAAAGATAAGTATATATCCGCTCCTATCTCGTTCAAGTATTGTTTTGTCGGTACGAAAATTGGAGATTGATGAGATCGAGGTTCTGAGTCTGAAGAACCGGGTCTTTTTTTGATTCTGTAGAGTTCAATTGAATCTAGTTTCCGTAAGAATAGAAAGAAATTTTACATGGAAAACATGGTGTGTGATTTTAAATGTATGTTCAGATCGGAGGAGTAAGAGTTTTCGAAGGGATAATATCACTTTCCCGGACAATACTATTACGATGAGACTGATTTTTCTGGAAGGTGGGATGCTTATAGGGTCATATGAAAATGGATATACGATCCTACGAGTTATGATCGTTGACTATATGGATAGGTTCTATACGAACAAGGCTAGGAGAAGTAATAAGGGCGTGTATATCCTTAGAAATTTTCACGGCTATAATGTTAGAGTAATTTGGGTGATAATATTACAATTTGGGTTCAAGATAAGAATAGATCATAGGAGATCTTGGACTTATATTGACTATAGAAAGATGGATATTGATTGTGAAGTAAAACAAATTATTATGGCTAACATAATAGGTCGTATCTTCAGTCTTCAATTTATGAAGAATGTAAACAACTTGCATTATTTAATAAAAAGTGTGATCTGGATAAGTTTCTTTGACAGTAGGTATTGGTGCATTGATGCATTACCCATACGTCATAGCTATGGTTCTTGGTGGATACAACAGTTATTCATAAGAAGTATTTATTTGTATGCAAATTCTGGTACTTATAAATGGCAGGATGCATTCCTTGTTATCCCAATGTGGGGAAATAAGATTGGGAAAAGACAATCTATAATTGGTGCACAATGTTTAGGTATGCATAACCCGTCTTTTCAAAATATTTATTTGAGGGTGTGTGGTCAATTTAAAATTGTAAGTATATCCCAGCTAAAATTGAGGGCTGTTAAGATATCTAGAATTTTAAAATTTAAAAAATTTCAATTAAACATGATATTAGGGGCATATCTCACGTGTAAAACGACTTTGTCAATCAGGAATAACCTGAATCTAGGAAGATATGAGTTGCATAGTTGGCATTATCGCAAATATAGGATAAATCAAGTCCTAAAACTGTGGCTTAAATTTAGTAACCAAGCTGTCGATGTTGGTTATATAAAGAGTAGGAATGAACTTTATTTAGCAACGCTTCCTTTACATTCTATTGAGTTTAAAAAATTTTCTGTGCAAAGGAAATCTAAAAACCTGATGTCGAAGTCAAGATCTTTTCCAAAGCCATCGATGGCCAAATCACCACCTAGAGTCTTGAAAATAAAAATCCCGAAAATAGATAATACTGATTTGTTAGCTAGGGGTAAAAGAGTGCTTATGGGGAGGTGTCTTAACCCAATGTACCAAAATGTGGATACTTTTATATTTAGAATGCCACAGTTTTGGGGATTGGTGGGAAAAGTCCGGGGTCTTAACCTAGGTAATGGTAGGTTTCAGTTCGAATTCGAATCTGAAACCGATATGGGAGGAGTGGTACAGAACGGATTGATTAATTTCGACGGCTGGATGGTTTCCTATGCTCCATGGAAACCATTAGCTGATGCGGATCATCCTAATTTTATTAGATTATGGATCAGATTAACGGGAATCCCATTCGAATATAGGGTGGAGGAGGTTTATCGTTTGGTAGCTAGTTCATTGGGTACAGTCATAAGTATTGACCTTAGTAAGGGACAGGTTTTGATTGAAATATCATGTTCCAAACCTTTGATCTTTTCCTCAATAGTGGAATTTGAAGAAGGTAATGAGTCCAAGGTTATGATAGAGTATAGGCGATTACAAGGGTATTGTACCTTATGTTTTCGAATGACCCATGAGGTTTCGGTGTGTTATAAGCACAATTCTGAGTCTAGAAATTTTGAGAATGACAAAACCAGAATGTTGGGTAATGAGGATCGAACTAAGTCTTATAGAGGGGCGATAGGGAGTCAAAACAAACGACCATATCCACCAACTTTGATTAATTCAACTGGCGGAATCATGGGTCAAAGTAAGAGAGGACGAGGCCTTCTCTTACAGCAGAAGCAAAAACAAGTGACTATCAAGTTTTTGATTGCATTAACTGATTATGTTGTTTTGATTGAATTGATCAATGAAACATTGTTTCTGTTGACATTTCAGGATGAGAATGCTGTAATTGCTGGAGAACAAAAGTCGACACAGAAAGTTCGACGTCCCCTATTTCAGGAAACAAAACAGCAGAACGATATACCTAGTGCAGTGGCAGATGTGACATCAGAAACATATGAAAAACATCATGATGCAGAAGTGGCAGATCAGGTACCTGAGGTTGATAATGGCAAGTCTGTTCTGGCAGATACAAATACAGAGCAGAACAACATGGAGGCGGAGTCAGCGGCTGAGTTCACTGATGTAGTGACGGCAGCGGTGTTGGCAGAGCTTGAACTAGTGGACGATCTGCAGCATCACGCAGAGATGTCGGACTTAGAACAAGTCAATTATCATGCCGATTTGGTGAATAAGCTAAGATCAACAAAGCTGGTTCAGAAACGAAAAACGAAGGCGGCAAATGGGAAAGTGAGTTCTCGCAACACAACACCGCTAAGGGGCCTAAGCTTGCGAAAACAGACACTGTTGTCACCAAGGCAAACGCCAAAATCACTAAGGCCCAAATCGGGCAAGGCAAAGGAGCAAGATAATGTTCTAGATTAAATATTTTTATGAAGTTAAAAATATTGAGTTGGAATTGTCAGGGTTTAGGTAATAAATTAACAATAAGTGTTTTGCGAGATATGTGGAAAGCTTGTAAACCAGATTTTTTATTTTTATCAGAAACAAAGAATAAATTATCTTTTTTGGAAAAAATACAAATGCACTTGGGTTACAATAATTTAACTACTGTGGAACCTTTGGGATGTAGTGGAGGCTTAGCATTATTCTATAATGCAAATTACAATGTAATAATCAATTATAAGGACAAAAATGTAATTGACATCTCTTTAGATATATGTGGTAAAAGATTATTTCTAACTTTTATTTATGGAGAACCAATAAGGTCACGGAGATCATATGTATGGGAACGGCTTACACGGATCAGTACATCCTGAAGAGGCCCATGGATTATAAGTGGAGACTTCAATGAAATATCTGGAAATCATGAGAAACAAGGCGGGGTTTCAAGACATATGTCTTCGTTTTTAACCTTTAATCAAATGCTTACGGATTGTGATATGTTAGAATTTCCCAAGAGGGGAAATATATGGTCATGGCGTGGGATAAGGAATACAGGGATAGTGCGCTGTATTTTAGATAAAGCTTATGGTAATGGGAAATGGTTTGAACAGTTTCCTAAGACAGAGACTCATTATTTGGATATGATTGGTTCAGATCATAGACCTATATTAGTACGAGCGGAAGAAACAACAGTAAAAAGCCAAGAGAAACGCTTTCATTTTGACAAGCGATGGTTGGGAAAAACTGGATTTCAGGAGATTGTCGAACGTAGTTGGGCGATAGCTGGACAGGGATATAATGGTCAGCGACGTGAATGTTCAATAATAGAGAAAATTAGATTATGTCGAAAGGAAATATCACATTGGCGTAGTCAGAATTTACCTTCAGGGCGTCAGACAATAACATATTGGAAACAGCAGGTTGAAGACCTAAATAATACACCGATAGTGGATTCCATGGCATTGAATGAGGCAATAAGTAACTTGAAAACAGCTTACTATGAGGAGGAGGTCTACTGGAAACAAAAGAGTCGGAATAAATGGCTCAGAGAGGGAGATAATAATACTAAATTTTTCCACGCAATTGTACGACAGAGGCGAGCACGAAATCAGATAAATGGATTAATTGATAGACATGGGAAATGGGTCGAGAAGGACTCAGGAATTATTCATGAAGCGTCCTGGTATTTTACTGACTTATTCACCTCTAATGGCAATGATGAGGTGAACCTAGAGGAGATACATAGTCAGGTCACAGATTTGAACAATCGGATCTTAATTAGACCTGCAACCGAGGACGAGGTTAAAAGGGCATTGTTTGACATGGACCCAGATAAAGCTCCGGGACCAGATGGGATGACTGCACTGTTTTTCCAGCATTCTTGGGAAATTGTAAAAGGTGATTTATTGAGTTTGGTGAATAATTTTCTCCGAGAAGGAGAATTTCACAAAGATTTAAATAAGACAAACATATGCTTAATTCCAAAAGTCAACTGTCCGACACGAATGACGGAGTTTAGGCCAATCAGTTTATGTAACATTGGGTATAAGTTGATAGCCAAGGTTCTATGTTTGAGGTTGAAAATATTGTTACCTGCAATCGTGTCAGAAACACAGTCAGCTTTTGTGGCGGGCAGGTTAATTACAGATAATATTTTGATAGCTCAGGAAATGATCCACGCTCTGGCGACGACTAGCTCGGTGAGTGGACAATATATGGCAATAAAGACTGACATGAGTAAAGCCTACGATAGAGTGGAATGGAATTTTTTAAGGGCTATAATGCTTAAATTAGGGTTTGGTACTCAATGGATTAAATGTGTCATGTGGTGTATAACCAGTGTAGAATATTCAGTATTATTAAATGGAACGCCTTGTGGGCACATAACTCCGGGACGGGGGTTAAGGCAAGGAGATCCTCTATCTCCATATTTATCTATACTCTGTACTGAGGTTTTGATAGCCAAACTTAAGAGGGCAGAACAAAATAAAATAATTACAGGTATTAAAATTGGTCGTAGTTGTCAACCAATCTCACACCTCCTGTTTGCAGATGATACAGTGTTCTTCTGTCGAGCTACTACAGAGGAAGCTGGAAAAATTAGGCACATTTTGGGGGATTATGAGAAAATGTCGGGTCAACGAATAAATTTTGACAAATCCTCTATACAGTTTGGTAAGAGAGTTGACAGTGAAATAAGAACACAGATACAACAAATCCTGGCTATTCCTAATACGGGTGGGATGGGTTTGTACTTGGGTCTCCCGGAAAATCTAAGTGGTTCCAAAGCAAAGGTGTTTGCTTATATTGTGGAACGTTTGAAAGCTAGAGTAGCCAGTTGGTCGAGTAACTTACTATCTAAGGCGGGTAAGGAAATTCTAATCAAATCAATCCTTACGGCTTTACCAACGTATATTATGAGTTGTTATAGATTGTCGAAATCGGTACTAGGGAATATTCAATCGGCAATTGCACATTTTTGGTGGGCAAGTTCGCGTACAAATAGTGGCATTCACTGGAAAAAGTGGGAGGAGTTATGTAAACCTAAGACGGTGGATGGATTGGGTTTTCGACAGTTAGAGGATTTTAATTCGGCCCTATTGGCCAAACAAATTTGGAGACTGTTGGTTTTCCCAGAATCGCTCTTGGCAAGAGTGTTAAAAGGGAAATATTATAAGGATGACAGTTTAGTGGCGGTGCCGCTTCGTCCTGGTGCATCGTACGGTTGGAAAAGTATTCTTTCAGGACGTCCTTTGTTATTGCAAGGATTGATTCGGAAAATAGGGGATGGGAGGAATATAAAGATATGGCAAGATTCTTGGATTCGGGATATCGAACCTAGACCAGCACGAGGGTCTAATCTGGTTATATTTCCGGATATGACGGTAGATCAGTTTATAGATCGTCATTCCGGCAGATGGAAGGAGGTTTTGGTTCGTCAGTATTTTGACCCACGCGACGTTCGTATAATACTGGCAATTCGTTTGCCACAATGCCCAAGATCAGATTTTTGGGGTTGGCATCATACGACTTCCGGGAAATATTCTGTAAAATCAGGGTATGAATTAGCTAGAGCAGGGAAGGTGGAGAATCAACACCTAGTCGAACCTACTTTTGACACATTGTATAATAAATGTTGGAAATTGGATTGTTCGCCTAAGATAAAGCATGTTATTTGGCAAATGTTATCGGGATGCATAGCGGTATGTCAAAATCTGGTTCGATGGAAATTAGGTAATGACGCCAGATGTCAGAGGTGTGGTGCTGAGAGTGAGACAATCAATCATGTTATATTTGATTGTCCACCAGCAGTTCAGGTTTGGGCTTTATCCGCAATACCATCCCAACCAGGGGTGTTCCCGGGGATGTCAGCGTGGTACAATCTAGACTACTTACTGACTAAAATTTCTGAGTCAGGGGACAATTCAATGTCTCCATGGCTAATTTGGCATATATGGAAAGCGAGAAATAGTTTCTATTTTACGCAAGTGGATTTAGATCCTAGGACAGTTTTGGTACGTGCTCAGTCAGATTTTTCCGATTGGATAGAGACCCATCAGGATGTCAGGCGTAACTGGATGCAATACAGACCTAGGACAAATTCGAATAAATCGTCAATAATATTTCCTACCACAGCTAATCTCAGTTTCACTGGCTACAAATGCTACGTGGATGCGTCCTGGAAAGACACGGGCCTGTTTTCAGGTCTCGGATGGTTTTGCTTTCCAGATTCAGTGGAAGGAATTTATTCGGGGTTTAGAAGGATTCATCACAGTTTATCAGCTTTGCACGCGGAGGTGGAGGCGGTGATTTGGGCGATGGAGGCGCTATTAGAGTTGCAGATTCAAGAGGTGGAGATCTCATCCGATTGCGAGACGGCCTATCAAGTATTTCAGAACCCGGAGGAGTGGCCGGAGTTTTATCCATATCAAGAAGATTTCCGGCGACTTGCTGCTCGATTTTCTTTTTGCTCGCTTTCCGTCATCCCCAGAGCCTTGAACTACAGAGCTGATGCCCTAACCAAATCAGGTCGTGTTTATGGAGTTTAATTGTTCTCTTATGCTATTGTCGTTGAAAAAAAAAAAGAATTCACAATTCTTAAAATTATTTTTTAATATTATAAAAACTCTAAAAAATTTCATTTAAATGTTTTAAAATTTGATTGTATTACTTTAATATAATTGTTCTTTAAATATCAGAAAATCTGATTTTATTATTCTAGAAATAGTGATCAATATATATATATATATATATGTGTATTTTAAAACTGGATTTTTTTATTGTTGCATTAAATATACAAAAATTAATCTATACATGCTTTGTTGTATTCTTTATGAAATTTTGTACTCTTTTAAGATTTTTTATAGCTAAAAACATGTTTAAAATCTTAACCAATATATATTTAAATATAATATATTGTTTCGTCTAAAAGTTAGTGTTAAGTCACTACTTTGAAACTACAATATACTATAAATATTATAATTATTTTGAAAATTCATATACTTCTTTCATATAATTATTTTGAAAAAGTATTGACATAAAATATCGTATTTACATAAATGTAAGAAAAATCAAATTATAATAAAATATTTAAACAAAAAAATTATGTGGGAAAAATCAAAAACTATAAAAATTACCATTCATGTTTTTGAAAAACTAAAATTTTAAAACCATAAATTTAAAACTAAAAACCATAAATTAAAACCAAAAACTAGAAACTAAAAATTAAAAACTGGTTTGTCATTCATGGCCTATTTTTTTTTATCCCGTGGACTAATCCCATATTTCTGTTCAGCTGATGGCGTGATGATAATAAGTAAAGTTTCTGTGGCAAATGAGATTGAACGTGAGATCAAAACCGAAGTCTCAAGAATGGAGAAATCAATCGGTGCGGTTCCAGGATTAGCAGTAATCCAGGTTGGGAAAGTTCGTTTTTTTCCGGTTTATTGTAGAATGCTTGGAATGAAACGATTCGCAGTTAATCTGGCTAAAGATTCCTCAGAAGAGGAGGTGTTGAAATCAATCTCACGTTTCAACGATGATCCTTGTGTTCACGGAATCCATGTTCTGTCCCCATCGGTATTTCTATATCTTGATTGTTAATCGTTTTTACAAATAAGTAAAAAATGACTTAGTGATATATATGCAGCCTATGGACAAACAAAAAATAATGAATGCAATTAGTATAGAGAAAGACGTCGATGGATTTCACCCACAAAATCTTGGACGGCTTGCGATTCAAGAAATAGAACCCTTCAATGTTCCGCTTGAACCAAAAGCATGCATGGAGCTTATTCGCAGGTACAACCTTGAGACCAATGGAAAGAGAGCAGTTGTTCTCGGAAGTAGTTACCTATTCAGTATGCCAGTTGCTCAGTTACTCGAGGTATAGGTGATGACGACCTTGAGAGTCCATATTTTTACTCTCTTTTTGTTTTGTTTTGTTTATGTATTATTTCGTAAGTGGTACAGAGAGAGGGTGCAACCGTTACCATTATCCATTCAAAAACCAAGAACCCTGAAGAAATTACAAGACAAGCTGATATTATAATCTCGGATATTGGGGATCAAAACAGAGGAAGCTGGATCAAACCGGGCGCAGTCGTCATTGATTTTGGACCTACAAGTCTTAGGGTAAGCCAACCATTTTATATAAAACTGAATTACTTCACCAATCTATATCTTAAAATTCTTATACTATATATTGCAGTATCGAGATTACAAAGTTGCATCAGCCATCACACTTGATAATGGCATTGGATCATCTTTCCTGATCGCTATGATGTGTCTATCCAACGTTTTAGCATCAGCCAAGAGATTTCACAACTTCATTTAAGAATATTGCACAGCTTTTTACTTTCTAACGACCTCAATTTCTTTCGAATTTGTTTTTCTTTGCTTGTGGTGGTAGTTATACATATTTTTGATGAACTTACTGGTCTTCTCTCTATCCATTCTTTTAGAATCTTCTCTTATAATAATCACAATCAAAGGGACATAATCAAAATCTCTTTCCGTTAAAGTGATAGATTTTTTTTCAAGATGGAGATGGAGATAAATGGTAGTGATACATTAGAACTACCATTACGTATAAATATATATATATATATATATACAATAAAACTTTAATGATGTTGGGACTACAATAAAACTATTCGACGACAATTGCTAGTATTCTTCCAGCTTATGCAGAATCTCTCTCCCTGAGTGAAGGTAGACAAATTCATGCTTATATCGTAAATTCCAAATACAGTTGAATTCACTTGTTCACATGTATGCCATGAGTGAGGACCTCGAGGATGCAAGAAAATGTTTTGACAACGTCTTGTCAAAGGATATTGTTTCATGGAACAGCATCATCATTGTGTTAGAAGCAAGGACTTCATCTCTTAATAAACTTAACGAACATTCTTATGAAAACGTAATTAATAGAACAGCATCATCATCGGTTCTTGGATCTTGCTTTGTTCGGCTGTTTGCTAATCTCTCCAACAACTCCTGTTTAATACCAGTTCTCTAACTAGTCAGGTCAAATTATACCGTGATTATAAGAGCATCTCTCTCTAAAGTCCACACATTGTTGCAATAATAACTCTGAGAAATGTTTGTGTGTTGGGAAACAATAAATATGATAAAATAGAAAGAAAATCACAAGTTTGTTGAGACATTGCACAAACAAAGTGTTTAATGATTCAAATCTGAACCAGCCTTGAGATTCCTCTTGTCCATCCTTTCTCAGTTGTGTATATATAAGATGGTCTGAGAGATTATGAAGGAAGAGAAACAATACATCTTTTAGCTCTTTAAGCCTTCTCACAACAAAGAAACAATGGCAGTCTCCTTCCATGTTTGATCTAGCAGCTACCCTTCAATGCAACACCCTCAACTCGCTCATGTCAATGAGCAATTTACCAGATTGAAAAATCTTCTGAGACAGCTTCTTCATCTTCAATCTGCCAAAGACTTAGCAACCTCCAAGATTTACATGATTCTCTTGACAAGATGATTCGATTATCTGTCACCAACCAGATTTTGTCTCAAAAGCAGATTGAAAAGCTTCTTGATGGATCCCTAAAGATCTTAGATTTGTGCAATGTTGCCAAGGATGCTTTGTCACAGATGAAAGAAGGTCTAAAAGAGATCCAATCTATTCTAAGAAGAAAACGTGGAGATCTATCCGGAGAGGTCAGGAAATACTTAGCCTCAAGAAAGTTCCTTAAGAAATCATTCCAAAAAGTATTCAAGAGTTTGAAAACCAGACAAAACAAAGAGAACAACAACGAGTCTGAACAATTTAAACAATTGTTTGGAGAAGCTGAAGCTGTGCTTGGAGAAGCTGAAGCTGAAGCTGTGTTTGGAGAAGCTGAAGCTGTAACAATTGTTTTGTTTGAATCTTCTTTTAGCTTCATGTCTGGATCAAAGGCTTTCGGAAAACGGTCATTGGTATTGAATATAATGAGCCAAGGCAGAGTTACATGTGAAGCAGAAGTAAATGAATTCACAAGAGTGGATTCAGAGTTCCAATCCGAGAAGTCACTGAAGATGGAAGTTGTGCAGAACTTAGATTCATGCATTCAAGATCTTGATGATGAAATTAAAATACTCTCTAAATCATTGATCAAATACAGAGTCTCAATTCTAAACACCTAATTGATCATTGTAACCAAACATTTTTGTACAAATAGGAAACATTAATACATATAAATGAGAATATCTACAAACGGATTTTTCCAATATAAGCTTCGATCGTATCTTTTTTTTTTTTGCGTAAATCTTTACACATCAAACAATCTTCAAGAAACAATGATGTATGAATCAAAGCAACATATTTACTCATCTTTTAATGATCTTCTTAGCCATTACTCTGTTTTAATCTAATTAATTGTCTAGATGGGCTGGGCCTATATTATGGCCCATTATTTCCTTATATGATATAGTTCGTATTCATTTGATCTGTTTTACTCTTCTTGTTGGGCCTATGATGAAGCCCATCAATTCCTTTAACGTTTAAAAATTGATTCCACTTTCATGGGGATAATCGAAATCATCACAGATTCATAGCGACTTAACAATGGCCGTTCCTCCGATATTCCTCCTGCTCTCACTCTTCTTCCACCTTTCGCTTCTCGATTCCATCGCCGCTTCTGATGCTTACCCTTCAATACCCGGAACTGTTCCCGTAGACGGAGGTTTCATCGAAGAAGCTAAACCCATCCGCCGTGAAGTCTACGGTGAAGGCAAAATCTTTGACATCAGTCACCGTTATACTCCGGATATGCCGTCGTTTGGTTCTTCAGAAGGACTAGGACGGTTTCTATGGTTAGCCTCGAGTATAAAAAACGGATCTTTAGCTAATAACTCTGAGATGAAGATGCCGACGCACACTGGTACTCATGTAGATGCCCCTGGCCACTTCTACGATCAATATTACGACGCTGGTTTCGATATAGACTCACTTGATCTTGAAGTCCTCAATGGTATTAATCTATAATCTCTGTTTTATGCTTAGCCTTTGTGTATCATCTCTCGAATTGGTGAAGGATTTCGAATTTCGTTTATAGGCCCTACGTTGTTGGTTGATGTTCCGAGGGATCAGAACATAACTGGTAAGTGAATCTTTCTTTATCTTCCAAATTGACTAAATTTTGGTCAAGCTGATTGACTTTATAGTTTGTGTGATGTAATGATTAAAAGAAAGTGATATTAGTCAAAGGTTCAGAATCAGTATAGAGAAGCTTGTTTTTTGACATTGATCATACTTTGCTCATTAACTCATTAATTGTGTGTAGCTGAAGTGATGGAGTCTCTTCATATTCCAAGAGGAGTTCGTCGTGTACTTTTCAGAACATTAAACACTAACAGGTAATAAGTTATTGTCATCTGTTGAATTCGGGTTACTTAAAACGAGTTTTGAATTTGCTAACTATGGTTAAATGAACACTTCAGGCGTCTTATGTTTAAGAAAGAGTTTGATACAAGCTATGTTGGATTCATGAAGGATGGTGCACAATGGTTGGTGGACAACACTGACATCAAACTCGTTGGTAATAATCAATCGATTCACTTTTTACCAGTATTTATGTTGTTCTTTGTTCCTATTTTGTGTTAGTCTTAGTCATCAAACAAAGTTAAGAGTATTTTAGGTAATACGGAAAGTGCTTGTAGAATCATGGCTCTAACGTGATTTGGCAGCATTGGAGAAGAAAAAAAAAGAGCCAACTACTTCATAAGTTGTAATGACGTCTCCAAGATTGATTTCTTGACACGTAATTGTTGCTTGTGGTTGGTGGAGTAGTCTCTATCTCGAGCTTACGTGTATTTATGACAAAATATAGGACTTGATTATCTATCTGTAGCTGCCTATGATGATCTGGGTCCGTCCCACTTAGTATTCCTAAAAGACCGGGTAAGCAAGCATTATCCTTTAACTTTTGCTAACTAGATCAATCCATAACAGTAAAGATTTGATAACAATGGTAGTTATTATCGTACAATCTTGACAGGAACATATACTTGTGGAAGGATTGAAGCTAGATGATGTAAAGGCAGGACTCTACTCTGTCCATTGCTTACCTCTAAGACTAGTTGGAGCAGAAGGATCTCCAATCCGTTGCATCCTCATCGAGTGACTCTCTACTCATAAACCCGACAAACCAGGAGTTGTCCATAAATAAGGTTTCTTAGAACAACAGCCTGTTCCAGATATATGCAACCAATCTGGAGATTGAAGTAAGAAACAAGGCTGCAGCAGAGACGACAGAGTTGAGAAGAATGAAGCACTTAAAAAAGGAGGATCTCTTTGTATGTACTTTTAGAATGTCTTAGGCTTGACAATCACATAAAATAATAACACACTTTTATTCTCAAGAGTTTGCAGTTTAAATTTCTTAAAGTCTTTTTATTCTCAGCAAACTAAGGAACCATATTGGACCGAAGCGAATCACATGTGTGTAATATATTTTGGGCCATTAAAATCCATGAGCTTACAGATATTATATTATGTCAAAACTCCATATAACTTTTTATTTCAGAATGGAGCTGGGAAATTTTGTTGATTTGCAAACCGCAATGAACTAAATAAATTTTATCTGAAATTTATAAATAGTACAATGATATTAAGGGAGGATAATCAGAACAACCTAAAAATAGGGGTTAATACATGAATATAACACCTACCGTACAATGTGTCCCCAAAGCGCCCACCATCTGTTTTATGCTTTTTGGTCCATTAATATTCCAAACCTGAGCCTGAGGAACCTGTATATTTGGTCTCCTGATGGGCTGCTCGACACAGATGAAGACGATTCAATCCGAGAAGGTCAACACAAGAAGCAATCTAACCAACACGACTTGGTCAATCCTAACATGAAGACTACAATTAATATAGAAGACCTTGAAGAGCTTACAATAATCACATTCAATCCCTGACGCATGAAAACACAACCAAGACTTCACTTGCCATTTTTGGACTCCAATCAGGACGATCACTTTTCAAAGCCTTCTAGCTGATACAGAAAAAAACAAGTTAGGAATCAATATTCTATAAATTATTGACTCATTCATCTGGTTTCTCGAAGTAAAATCAGCCCAAAATAAATTATGAGCTAAACGATATGGATTTTACAAGTTGGTGGATCCGCAATGAACCCCACTGTGCGACAAGGCCAAAGGTCAAACTACACAGCCCAAGTAAGATGTGATCTTACCTTCAAACCACTTGGAGAATGTTCTAGGGTCTTCTATGGTTCCAACAAACCCAAGAACACTTGAACCACCACCAGAACCTTCAAATACGCTCCAATCAAGAAGATAGTTTGATTCGGTTATGTTTAAGGAAAGTCCAAGATCTACTGGCTTCAAAAGACTTCTGACCTTATGTTGTGGCGACAAGGAGACTCTCTCAACCACTCAGAATAATCCAAGGAATTCATACCATGCTCCAGCACTCATTACTTGTCCATTGGGCACTTAACTTTGTGTTATTTCTTTCTTATTTTACACCTTACGACCGTTTTAAGAGACCATAGAGTCGAGCTTTTATAAACTCAACTCACCTCATTTGTATTCACCACAAAGGAGAAAACCTAGCTGCCACTTCTTTTGAGGATTCAAGAATGAGAGACGAGTTCAAGTCTTGTGAGGATTCCAAATTTAAACGGATTCGAGATTATCAAATGAATCACCGTTCTCCTTTGTGGT
>JAKUCM010009351.1:0-12714 GCA_023374145.1 Lepidium sativum | reverse complement strand
TTATTTATATATATATATATATAGGATGTAAACTTAGGGTGTTATTAACTTATGAAAGTATTGAGACTATATTTTTACATAAGAATTTCAAAATAATTATTATCTTATTAATTTATTATATATGATCAAATTTTACACTGATTCTACTCGAGACTAGAGAATTTATGAATTTATAGATGTTAATAATTTATCCAGTATTAATTTATGGAGTATCTACTGTAGTAGTAAGATATGGTTTTCATAAATTATATATTTGACAATAGTGCATTAATTATAATATATTTTGAATATAATTATATAATTAATAGGTTACTATATATTTATCGAAATTAAATATATAACGGTTGAATTTAATAGTGTACAATAAATTGGTGATATTCAAATATTATTGTGGAATATACACTTAACATATATGTTTGGAACAATATTAAATAACATTTTGTTACTTGTTTTGCCTATATTGTTTTTATACACTTTCTAAACAAAAGACTAATCTACAATAATATTCCACATCATCCTAAGGTTATTTTTTTGTTAAAATTACCATTTTATTATATAGAGGATTCCACATTAGGGAAAGGGCAATTTGCTTATTTGTCATACTAATCCACCATATTTGCTGTTATTTCGTGCCTGAATGAGACCTATGAGTTTAGCAAATTGCAAAACTTGAATATAACTGAAAGATAGGCTAAATAACTGCAACATTTTGGTCAGATAAATCTATGTTAGAGGCGTCCTTTACCACTTATTTCGCATGCATAATAACAATAGGCACTCAAATATGTAATACAAATATCAACAACTACTGAAGGGTGAGACATTGTTAGACTTGTATAGGAGAAGCAAAGGCTGTGAATATAAAATGAGAAAACAACTACATATATTGGATACTACAAATCTAATATATAACTGCAAAAGTGAAATTTAAATGCAAAACTTAATTTTAACTTGAAAGAGGGTAAGGTTATTTACAATAGTTTGGCTGGGGTGGTCAGACTGATCCATGTTTGAGGCATCCTTCACCTTTTCTTCCGCTTGTATAACAACAATACGCACTCGAATATATTGATACAATGTTATTCATGGAGAAGACAAATACTGTGAATATAAAACAACAAAACAACTCCATATGTTAGTACTACGAGCGCAATATATAAGTGCAAAAATTAAATTTGGCTGCAAAAGGGTGAGGGTATTTATAATATTTTCGGTGGGCTTGTCAGTTACACCCATGTTGGAGACATCCTTCACCCCTTCTTCCGCATGCATAAGAACATTATGCAATCAAATGCAACTAACAACACGCAAAGAGGGCGAGAAATTGGTATATTTTTATAGGACAACACATATAACTGCAAACATTAAGTATAGCTGCAAAAAGTTAAATAAAAACTTCAAAATAGTGTTGGGTTACTTACTACATTTTGGTTAAGCATCCTTCACCCCTTTTTCAGCCTACAAAAGAAACATTAGGCACTCCGGATATGGTGACTCGAAAAAACAACACCTACTTATGGGCGAGACAATGCAAATACTTCTATAGCTCAACAAAAAGACTGACTGAAAAACGAGAATAAAACTTCAAAAGAGTAATATAACTGCAAACAACAATATTAACAGCAAAAGTATTAGTAGAGTCATCACATTGATAAAAATTGAAACAAACTATTTTTGCATCCGCCATGTTGTCCTTCTTCAGGAGAAAGATAACACGTTTAACGGTCACTATTTCTTCACGCCAAAAAAAGGTGGTATATTAAGGAGGATCACTAGACATTGTGTAACTTTTGGCCTTCTTCTTAGGCCACTAAGGATACTTTCCACATGATAATCGAGTGATGATTGTAAATTCCTGATGTTTAGAGATAATACGCAACCTTAGCTATGGCTATTGTCGATAATTTACAAAATTGTAGCGAATATACCAAATAAAAGTTGCTAAGAGTTAGAATTCTTAATAAAAGTTGATTTCATCATGAGTAATGAAATCAAACTCACAAATTAATGATGAAGGCGATGAAACCCACAAACTCTAATTCTCTTAAAATTCGCTCAAACCCACAAAACAATGAATCAACTGTCGGAGTTCTCCATTAATCTTTGTGTCTGTCAAGACTCTGAAATCTTGGCAAATTAAGTATAAAAGTTTAAACAAAGGTTCATGAAGACTGAAGAATCTAAAAGTCATGAATTTTCTAGCATTAACCTAACATGCCATAAAACAACGAAATATCATATATAGGTTTAATCAAATTAATAAACAAAAGAAAAAAAGATTACAAAATACTTTCATCAGTAGCGAACCCATCACAAAAAATAGAAGAAGAGCTAACGAACAAAAATTTGATCTCATTTTATCCTCTAGCTTTTGTTTTTTCTCTCTTTCAAAGAGAATAAAAATGAATAAACGAAAGTAACATGAGAGAAAAGAGCAAATAGAATATATTAGTGGACAGAAAATCGAGAACTGCAAGGTATATTCTCAACCTCTTAATTTTGTGTTCGATTTAAGAAAAGCAAAGAAAGTGTGTGTAAAGTGATGAAATTGTGGGGATTGTGTGATTAATGTGGGTAAATAGTGTTGGAAAAGGAAAACCCTTTGGTATAACTCTTCCTTAGGTCTCTCACTCTGTTTTTTATGTCAAAATTTTTAACATCTCTTCTTTGTTTGTTCATTCGAATTTCTTAAGATTTCAATTAACAAGTCTCAAATTGTGTCTCGAGAGGTCTCTACAATCGGTTTATTACCTTGGTATGTTCTTCAAACTTACTTTGCTTCTTCTTTGTTTTGTTTTCTACTCTGTTTATGTTTGATGCAATTTGTGGATATGTAAAGTTTTGCCCTTTTGTTAATTTTTCTGGTGGAATCGGAAACTCTTACCATAAGTTTACATTTTTTGTTTGTGACTTTTACACTAATTTGATTCTCACCAATTATTCAATGCATATCATCTTTGTGTTGCTCTTGTTTTGTTTAATAAGCCATTCTTAATCTCATTTTTCCTTGTATTTTTAATGAACTTTCAAGAATTTTTTGGCCATTTGGAGACTCTTGCAGATACTTGCACTCTTAGAATATTCCAGAAAGCACAGGTTGGACAAAACATAAAAGTAGTTTTGATTTGCTGTATGGTCTCTTTTTTAGCTTTTAAAGCTTTTATTCTAGATTTTGGCTTGTGTTGTTCACTTTGAATCAAATGCACGACTCACAAACAACACACAACGCATGCCTCCTGAGGTTGTTGATTTGGTCTCAAGACTTCTTCAGTACGCTCCCAATCTACGAAGTGTTGCTGTGAGTTTTTGGTCATTTATGTCCATGTCATATGAAACATGCCTAGAACTATGAAATTGTACTTGTCCATGTATATGTAGTTAATTGTCATTAGTTGGAAAGTGTCCATAGTGACATTTATATTTTAAATGAGGGACATTGAATTCTGAAGCATGGAGAATATTTAGAATGTGTAATATGTTCTTAAAGAGGGTGCATATCCATATTTTTATAATGCATTATCATTACAATAAATGTCCATATGAACAATGACATTACACAGAAAGAGACGTATGTGCATATCCACTTGAACGTAATTTTCTATGTCCATATTCACGTAGAAATTGTTATGTGAAATGAATATATGTCCATGTCCATGTTGATATATGTGAGAATATTTGGTCATGCTCATATCTTTCGTAATTCAATGTCATAAAAATGAAATGTCCATGAAAACTATGACATTCAACATGTTAATATTGCAAAATTGAAAAATATGTCTATGTCAAATGATATCAAATTGAACATGTCCATGACGATATGAATAAATTTCATGACAATAAGTATGTTCATACGAAAATGACATTAAAAATAGACATATATGACATATATTTATGTCTAATATTATGAAATTGAACATGTCCATGTTAATATTGTTAAATGTCATGGTAATATATAAATTTAAATTTGGGATCAATATTTTTAGTCATTAATTCTATCGCATGACTAAAATATTTTGTTGTGAAATATTAGAATTCCAAATCTATAAGTAGACTTATAATATTTTTCCATTGCACATTGTAAAATTCTAAGGTTCAATAGTAATAGTTGACTTTTTCTTTATTCATTTTGTTATTGCCAAGCTAAGGTATATTATTCTTCTCATTTCTATAAAGTTAATTTTTATCCTTAAAGATGAACTTTTTTCAATTAAAAGCCAGTGATATATGTATATATGAAATCACAGATAGTGGCAGATCTATATACTGTATCTATATTATATACACTTATAAACGATGCTGCATATCAACTCCCACGTTGTACTAGGTTTTTTTAGGGATATATGTTATTTATATTCTATAAATTCCGTACAATTCTGTATACCATATCTTCACTCTCTCGATACTGCATCTTTCTCACAGACGGTCTACAATTGTTTGTTCTTTGATAAACAAACAAGTTGTATAACATAAGAATCGAGAAGGTAAACATAGACATCTACTTACAAACATCAGATCAATTTTATGCAAGAGCATACTAATACTATTTGCGTGAAAGCAAGACGATAAGCAAACTTGATATGGCTGATCAACAGTTAGGAGTGCTAAAAGCACTCGATGTTGCGAAGACACAACTTTACCATTTTACAGCTATTGTGATCACCGGTATGGGTTTCGTTACTGATGCTTACGATCTGTTTTGCATTTCTTTGGTAACCAAGCTCGTTGGTCGCATCTACAACTTTGATCCGAAGTCAGATCATCCTGGCTCACCTCCCCCTCATGTTACGGCCACGGTCAAAGGTGTCGCCCTTTCTGGGACCCTTGCTGGTCAGCTTTTCTTTGGATGGCTCGGGGGACAAAATGAGATGGAAAAAAGTTTATGGTATCATTTTGGAGACCATGCCAAAGGTGTTATGACCACTCTTTGTTTCTTCAGGTACTTATACATTATGCACAAAACTCATTTTCCATGACCTTGATATCATACACATGACATCTATAAGCCCCAAAATTAGTCAGTCTTTTGAATTTTGTCCCAATTAATAATAATATATAGATAATATTGGATATAGGTTTTGGCTAGGGTTTGACATTGGAGGTGACTACCCTCTTTCTGCTACCATCATGTCTGAATACGCTAACAAGAAGACTCATGGTGCTTTTATTGCGGCCGTCTTTGCTATGCTAGGTATCGATATTTTGGCTGGAGGTTTTGTGACACTTGCAGTTTCTTCCATTATCGACAAAATTTTCCCATCGCCCACGTATGCAGTTAACAAGGCTCTCTCAACCCCTCTTCAAGCAGATTATGTTTGGCGTATTGTCGTCATGTTTGGTGCTTTTTATGCAGCTATGGCTTTCTAGTGGCGTATGAAGATGCCCGAAACCGCCGGTTACACTGCGTTAGTTGCCAAGAACATTAAACAAGCTACAAAAGACATGTCCAAGGTCATAAGAGTAAACCTTGATGTTGAAGAAAGGGAGGAGAACCCCACATTCATCTATGGTCTGTTCGCCAAGGAATTTCTAAAACGCCACGGACTTCATCTCCTTGGAACTACCTCAACTTGATTTTTGCTTGACATTGCTTTCTACAGCCAGAATTTGTTCCAAAAGGATATTTTCTCGGCTATAGGATGGATTGAACGCCATTCATGAGGTTTTCAAGATTGCTAGGGCTCAAACTCTCATTGCGCTATGCAATACTGTTCAAGGTTACTGGTTCACGGTTGCGTTTATCTATATTATGGGAAGATTTTCAATTCAAGTAATAGGATTCTTCTTCATGACTGTATTTATGTTTGCCACTCCCTTACAACCATTGGACCAAGCCAGAAAATCGTATCGGAATCGTAGTCATGTACTCTCTCTCACTTTCTTCTTTTCAAACTTTGGTCCAAATGCAACCATTTTTATTGTCCCTGCTGAGATATTCCCAGCCAGACTAAGGTCTACATGCCACGTAATATCAGCCGCGACAGGTAAGGCTGGAGCCATAGTAGGAGCATTTGGGTTCCTATATGCAGCTCAATCACAAGATCCAGCCAAGACGAGTGCATGATACTCACCAGGCATTATTGGAGTTAAGAACTCATTGATCATGCTTGGTGTTGTGAACTTCGTTGGTGTGCTCTTCACATTCATTGTCCCTGAACCAAAGGGTAAGTCCCTTGAAGAACTCTCCGGTGAAGCTGAGGTTGAGAAATGATAATGTCAATCATGTTTTCAGTTACTTCTTCTTTCATTTTTCTTTTGTGTTGCGTGACGAGACGTTTGTAAATGTTCATCTCGACTTTTGTCTTTTGTGTGCCAAAGTATGATCGATCTCGACTTAGTGATATCGATCGATATACGAATTCGGTTCGTCATGGTCTTTTGATTTGGTTTTTCTTTTATCTCTCAAACATGCTACTAAATGTTTCTAATTGTTGTCGTATATAATATTCTATCTCTCGAAATACAACTAGACATATAAAGTACAAACCGCTTAGTATATTAAATTTTACGAAAATGTAACCAATGTCTCCATTTTTTTCCCGTCCTAACCAATGTAAGGCTTGTTTTTTTTTCCTTTCGGAAAACAAGTTGTTAGAGCTAAATTATTATATACTAATTTTTTCTCGGTACGATCGGTCAAGTAATAATTTTTTTCTATAGAATAACAACTAGGCCCACTAAAAATGGACCTATATTATCTGCATATGCTCTCCCGATTATTATATGTTTTCAGAATATGCTTTATTTTAATAATGAATTTGACTTTCAAGAAAATAATTTTTCATTTTCACAACAATATCCAGATTGTCATTCCCCAAATGTCAACTCTTAGAGTTGAACGATTCGATTCCAAGAAATTAAATAAAGAAGAAGAAATTTGAATCCCTCAAATTAGTATAATGATGATTTCCTTAAATTATAATTATAGGAGAATATTCTTTTTAATAAGTTGATGATATATCTTTTTCATCATATTTTTAACAATTTGGTAACACTAATTTAATAAGTTGATGATTAAGTTGAAGGCCTCAACTTTTTGAGTTGGAGCCTTGGTACCTGGATCAGTTTGACCTACACATAAAAAACATTTCATTATATATAAAGATTTAAATTTTATTTTTAGACTTTAATTTGGTGGATATTTAATTTACAGCTTATCATTGGTAATCTAAATATAAATACTTTTGTGGAAGCGTATTTTATTATGTGGTTGACCAAATGTGAATTTACGCCTGTATACTACTACTTGATATAGATAGATTGAAAAATAGCATTTTCTAAAAAAATACATCGATGGATAAGAAAAACTATATTTTTAAACAAAGTTGACTTTAGTACGGAGAAGGAAGGATAAGGTAACTTGTTACATGGTTATTTGAATAAGAAAAATATTTATATAACTATCATAAACGATATATATATATATATTACATCGATGAAAATCAAATCAAATTTAGTAATGATGACAATTTTTGTAAATAATTAGATCCATAAAACTTAATTTATAATCTGATACTGTAATTTGTAATTTACATGTAGTAGAGTTTTCATTTATTATCTACTGTCACACTAAATAAATAAAAAAACTAACTAAAATATCTCCTATAATTATGGCAATCAAATGATAATATGTTAATACAATTTTATATGTATGTCAAGTTGTTGAAGTAGCAATATTTTATATTAAAATGTGATAGATATTTTAAGGAAGTTAAAATCATTTTAACCCGATATTTAGTACTCTGCATTAAATTAGATGTTTCTAACGTTTTTATACACATTAAAAATCGTTCAATTTTTTAGTTTTACTTAAACATACTATTCTCATCTATTTAGTAATTATTCAACCA
Organism: Lepidium sativum; assembly: GCA_023374145.1. Taxonomy (NCBI): domain Eukaryota; kingdom Viridiplantae; phylum Streptophyta; class Magnoliopsida; order Brassicales; family Brassicaceae; genus Lepidium; species Lepidium sativum. Next base: position 4,867 of record JAKUCM010009351.1, on the reverse strand, counting down.
ATTTGAAATCAATCTATATAAAAAAAATAGTCAAAATAGACAAAACATATAATTAGTTTTACATTAGAAACTATTGATACATAATTTTATTCTTAAAACATAATTTAATAGGAGACAAATGACATATATAAGTCACTTTATTTATTATGATATTAGAGCATAATATTAACTAGCTTCGGGTACAAGTCAGATATTCAGGATTTTTGTGATACTCAGATCTGGATCCGAACACTATAGATATATTCAACCTAATATCCATAGATATCCGGATCCAGATATGCGGATACCCAAATCTTAGTCATTATTATATTAAATAATTTTTAATTAGAAAAACAAATGTTTAATAAAATAAAATGATAGTCTTAAAAATTATAAAAACTTAATTTTCTAAACGAAAATGCTAAATATTTTTTTAATTAGAAAATATATCAAAATATCATTAACAATTTTGAATAACAACATTCTTGTATGTTAAATTATGTAGTGCATGATTTTAAAAAAAATTAAAAAAATACACATCAACATAACTAAAATTTTTTATAAAATTATACATATTATAAAAATATAATAACAAAACAACTTTTCAAGAAAATAAAAAATGGTAGAAAAAGGGTAAAAGTCTACTAGTTCTAGTTTTAGCTCTCTCCATAACTGGAATTTGTTTACAAATATTCTATGTCATACTTTCTCTATTCTAAAATAATTAATGTTTAAGAACTTATTTCATTTTAATTTTTATTAAAAATATATTTTTAAATTTGATTAGTAATTATTCAACTAATTAAAAATCAATTTATACAATATTAAAGGTCAAAACAAATAAAATTGCAATTAATTTTGCACTAAAAGTTGAAAACACGATATAATTTGATACAAATATTTTTCCTAATACATCAATTATTTTGGGACATCAATTCTTTTGAGAAAGAGAGTAATTGTTTACTGCTACTGTAAAATTCAGTTATTGTTCAAAATTATTCTAAAAAGGGACACAAGTTGTTTTGCTATAATTCAGACAATTTATAAAAACAATTTTAATTATACTTTTATGCTCCAAAAGGTAAATTGGCTTTTAAAATTAATCTTCCATTTGACTTTTTCTTTATTTATTTTAGTAATGCCAAATTATTATTGTTTTATTTTCTCTGAAATTATCCTTAAATGATATCTTTCTATTATTTGTCATCCTTAAATGAAACTTATATGTACAGATCACACTTATTAGATTTATTTATCTAACTATATAATATATGCAAACGTAGAAATAACAAAAGAGTATATACCTGATAAAAGATGCTGCTTATCAACTCCCACGTTGTACTTCATGTTCTCCAGTCTCTTCTATAAATTACGTACATTTCCGTACCATAAAGTACCATCTCTTCAATCTCTTTCTCCTCTCTTTAACTGTCAGTCAAGTTTCTTGTCTTTTTTCCGACAACAAATTAACAAACTTGACAATTGAGAAGGTATATATAAAGATATATACCTATAAACATCATCTTTTTTAGCGTATAAAGGTTTTCTATATATTGTAAATACTAGATATTAGTTACAACTGTGTGAAGTTCATATACAAATTTTGTTAAATTACTTGTTACAAATTTGTAGTTTTTTAAAATAAATTATTAAGACTATGTTACATAACAATTTTGTTATGAAATTGTTACTAAATTTACTTGTAATATTTTTGTTACGAATTTACATTTATGACAATTATATTGCAACATCTTACAATTTATGAAAACATTCTTATATGTGTTACTAGAATGAATTATTTGGTCTCAGTCAGATTTTTTGTAGTATATGAACATCAAATGCTTCTATAATGTTTCATAGTGCTTATTAAACCCCACATACTTGAGGTGTGTTTGTGTTTGTCTATATATATAACAATTCAAAAGTATTAAAGTTTGTTTTTCGTAAACGCAGGGGGATACTAGCTAATCTGAAATGGCCGATCAACAGCTAGGAGTGCTTAAGGCACTAGATGTTGCGAAGACGCAACTTTACCATTTTACAGCGATTGTGATCGCTGGTATGGGTTTCTTTACTGATGCATACGATCTCTTTTGTGTGTCCTTGGTGACCAAGCTCCTTGGTCGCCTCTACTACTTCGATCCAGAGTCAGATCATCCTGGCTCACTTCCCCCTCATGTTGCGGCCGCTGTCAACGGTGTGGCCCTTTGTGGAACCCTTGCTGGTCAGCTTTTCTTCGGATGGTTAGGTGATAAACTGGGACGTAAAAAGGTTTATGGTATCACTTTGATCATGATGATTGTGTGCTCTGTCGCTTCTGGACTCTCCTTTGGAAGTCATGCCAAAGGTGTTATGACCACTCTTTGCTTCTTCAGGTACTGTTATTAATTATATTAAAATTCATTATCTATGAACTTGATACTATACCCATGGAAACTACAAGCCCTAAAGATTAGTCAGTATTGATTTCAATTTTTGTCCCGAATAAAAAGAAAATATAATCATATAATATGGATATAGGTTTTGGCTTGGGTTTGGCATTGGAGGTGACTACCCTCTTTCAGCCACTATCATGTCTGAATACGCTAACAAGAAGACTCGTGGGGCTTTCATCGCGGCCGTCTTTGCTATGCAAGGTGTTGGCATCTTAGCTGGAGGTTTTGTGGCGCTTGCAGTCTCTTCCATATACGACAAACAATTCCCATCGCCAACCTATAAACAAAACAGGGTTCTCTCAACGCCTCCCGAAGCAGACTACATCTGGCGCATCATCGTCATGTTTGGTGCTTTACCTGCAGCTCTCACTTACTACTGGCGTATGAAGATGCCCGAAACCGCCCGTTACACTGCTTTAGTTGCCAAGAACATTAAACAAGCTACACAAGATATGTCCAAGGTCTTAAAAGTGGATCTTGAGGTTGAAGAAAGGGCCGAAGACCCAAGACTCAACTATGGTTTGTTTTCCAAAGAATTTTTGAGACGCCATGGACTTCACCTCCTTGGAACTACTTCCACTTGGTTTTTGCTTGACATTGCTTTCTACAGCCAAAACTTATTCCAGAAAGATATCTTTTCGGCCATCGGATGGATTCCAAAGGCAGAAACAATGAACGCCATTCATGAGGTTTACATGATTGCTAGGGCTCAGACTCTCATTGCGCTTTGCAGTACTGTTCCAGGTTACTGGTTCACAGTTGCGTTTATCGATATCATGGGAAGGTTTGCAATCCAGCTAATGGGATTCTTCTTCATGACCGTCTTTATGTTTGCCATTGCCTTCCCTTACAAACACTGGACCCAACCGGACAACCGTATTGGATTTGTGATTATGTACTCTCTCACTTTCTTCTTTGCCAACTTTGGTCCAAATGCAACCACTTTTATTGTCCCTGCCGAGATCTTCCCAGCCAGGTTAAGGTCTACTTGCCACGGAATATCAGCCGCGACAGGTAAAGCTGGAGCCATTGTTGGAGCCTTTGGGTTCCTATATGCAGCTCAACCACAAGATCCAACCAAGACAAGTGCAGGATACCCACCGGGTATTGGAGTTAAGAACTCCTTGATCATGCTTGGTGTTATTAACTTTGTTGGTATGCTCTTCACTTTCCTTGTCCCTGAGCCAAAGGGTAAGTCCCTTGAAGAACTCTCCGGTGAAGCTGAGGTTGAGGAATGATTATGCCACAACATTTTTCAGCTAATTTATCTTTTACTTCTTCCTTTGTGATGCGTGACATGACATTTGTAAAAGTCCATTCTCTACTTTTGTTTTTTGTGTGACAAATTGTAATCGATCAATACTTTGTGTTCACTATGGTATTCCAATTTGATTTTATCTCTCGAAACGCTATTAAATTTATCTATTATTGTCATATGTAATATTTACATTCTACTCTTACATAACAACTAGACATATAAACCACTTAACATATTAGATTTTGCAAAAGTGTGATCAAAGTATCCACCAAAGAAAACTGGTCTTTTTTCAAAAACTGAGCTAAATCATATTTTATTTTTTGTTAGTTATATCTATCAAAATAAATCCTAACTATGGTTATATAATCGCTAAAGGATGAACCTATATATTAAATTGAATATACCTGTCTATGCTCTCTGGAGATGACCTATCTTTGAGAATATGCTTTATTTTTAATAATAAATTTGACTTTTGCTAAAATCATATCTAATTTAAATTACAACAATATCTGGATTGGCATTCCTTGATTACAAGAATTTAATAAGATAAAGAAATTTGAATCCCTCCAACTTGTAGGATTAATGTAAAATTCAGTCCCTATATCAGAAGATATGTATAATTGTTTAATACGTAAAGTAAGGCTAATATCAATTAGTATTTCCGATCTTTTCAGCAGAAAAACACAAACAAACAACAGCTAGCTATAAATTACACAAAGCAAAATATTAACCACATATGTGAGGCTATTTTAAATATTTGTACAAGTATACATAAAATTTGAGTTATGGATTAAGTTTTATAATTATGACAGTAAGAAAACACCAAACTCTTAATCAATGGATCACAAATATCATTGAACCCATTTTTTTCGGATTAACTAATCATTAGTTTTTAAATCTCGCTTCTATTATTATAGATAGAAATATTACCATCAATCATGGAAAAAAATCCACTTTAAAGACATTTGCGTGAGATCTTTGGAAAATCTTCATATAAACATGTTTATGTATTAGTTGGTATTAGATAACAAATTAACTTAACGGATTCAATTGCATATAACGGATTTTTTTTAATTGAAGAACTGTTAAATTTGACGAAGTTTTCAAATTTAGCTAATGTGGTGGACATTTATTTAAGAATTCTTATCTGGAAATAATGTTTTGCGGCTGGATTAATTAACAAAACGATTCAACG
>JAKUCM010009349.1:0-26452 GCA_023374145.1 Lepidium sativum | reverse complement strand
TGTGAAACATTAATATCCGATAAACTTGCACCGAAATCAGATAAATGCTTCTTCGTTTTTTATCCAAAGGAAACCAAGGCGTACTATTTCTACAACCGAACCGAAAACAAAATGTTTGTTGCTCGACATGGTGTTTTTCTTGAGAGAGAGTTTCTTTTAAAAAAAAACAGTGGGAGTAAAGTACAACTCGAAGAAATTCGAGAGCTACAGGAAGCTGCTCAATCCGTACAGAAGAGCAGCAGTTAGAGCCTGAAGTTTGTAGATCCGGTAGAATACGTCATGAACCCGAGAGATATCTGGGATTCCTCGTGACTGAAGGACATGATTTGTTGATCGTTGACAAATGCATGAATTATTTCATTCCCTAGTCAATGGTTATTAAAGTGGGATACTAATAACGAGATAGACTAGTATGTGAGATGACTGATGACTAAGTTTCATGGAGTCATTGATAATAAATATCAAGTCAATCACATAGATGTGTGTCACATGAACATAGCATCGGAAATGACCCGCTATGAGAACTCTACAAGATCGTATAATGAGTGTCATAAGAGATTGTCATACGACTATAGAGCATAGTCCTTAGACCTGAGTTCATGCTGTTTTCTTGCACATGAATTGGTGTGTTTTGAAAATTTCAAACGCCAACCATAACTGGTGGTTATAAAGGAATTTGTCGAACAGATCATGAAATGTGAGAAAGGAACAGAGGATGGAACAAGATGGAATTTGTCCCTCTTATATACGGGATAAAAATATCTCTCGGCCTTTTGAAACATTTGATACTGTAAAATGCATGGCTGTGCTCAAATAAGGTGAAAGACGCTTGTTTTCTCTATCAGTACAAATTCAAGTTCGATGAACATTGATCTGGCTCATTAAAATAAGGATGACACGAACTCTTGCCTTATAGCAAATATAGATATGGAGACAACGGGATTTTGGGAATATATGATTCCAGTACAAGTGACAGATTGTTGGGAATGTCCTGCAATCATTTGTACTTATTCGTGTGGTCGGTTCTAACATCGAGATTAGACAAAGTCATATGGTACTAGGGGTTGTAATGACTTGCTAGAGTCCACTTATAATCCGTGAGTTGAGATACTCACTGCTAGTAATATATGATCCTATTGGGTCACACACCTAAGCAAATGGAGACAATTCAATAGGGAATTATCATTATAGGAATGATTCATGACTTGAGCGTAATAATACATGGTTTTGGATGAGAACATGTGTTTTGGGCCAGACCTAAATTAATCCTAATTCAACTAGAAATTAATTAGAGAGATTGAGCAGGTCCAGCCAAACTATGAAACTAAATGGACAGGAGAAGATGAGATGATCTCTTGATTCGTCTTGATCACCACATAACACACAATTTTGATTTTGACCCGTCTCATTTGAACCCCAATAGAAAATCTGTCACGAACTGCAAGCCAAGCAATAAAGGAGAAGCGAGGGGCACATTGGGAACATCAAATAAGTGTATGCCAAGGTACTTGCAAACGTTGAGGCCTGATCTGCTACCCAGTCATAAGAGCATAGAAAGAAGGTCGAAATGTGTTAGAAGAATGACGCCATAAGATAGTATCACGACCAGCCTCATCACAAGAAATAGGTTCAGCTCGAAGAAGATGAATGATATCAGGGAAATGTCTTTCATCTGGAGAACAAGTAAGCCATGTTGGATTTATAAAAGCATCACATACCTTAGAATTCCGAGAGACTCCTAAGTACATGGTGCCTGAATCACCCATTGCTGTCAAGAGATTCCCAACTGAACTCAAATTATCAGTCCAAAAGAAAGAGTCTTTGCCTGAGTGAATATCAACCTTAATGAAGTTATAGACTTTAAATTGGAGCTTAAGAAGCTTCTTCCATATCCACGAATCACAAGAGCATGTTCGTGCGTTCCAAAATGAAGCGTAACGAAGAAGATAATGACGTGTCCAAACGACCCATAAGGAATTAGAATGAGAAACTAGTCTCCAGATTAAATGGTAAGCAAAAAATCGAGAAGTAGCTTTCAATGACCGAATTCCTAAACCACCTTCAAAGATAGGTAAACAAATATCACTCTAGCTGACTTTTGCCTTATATTTATCATTGCTGTCCAAAGGAAAGCTGAACGTAATCTTTCAATTTCTTTAATGCATCTGCATGGTAATTGGAATACTGAGAACCAAGAATTTATAATGCTAAGAATTACTGACCTTATGAGTTCAACTTTACCAGCATAAGATATAGATTTAGAGGCCCAACTAGTCATTCTTGATTTGATTTTGTCAATTAATGGTTCATAGTCATTTCTTGAAAAATATTTAGTGGTGAGAGAAAGACCAAGGTACCTGATGGGAAGAGAATCCAATGAAATACCAGTGGAGTTAGCAAATAACACAACATGAGGTGGAGATTTACCGCCAAGAAAAAATCGAAGACTTGGACATATTAATGTAAAGAGCAGATAAGGCGCCAAATTCAATCATCATCTCCAAAACCCCTTTAATAGATTGAGTAGTTATATATGTAAAACCATGATATCTGTTGTGCACAATAGCTCGATAGACCCAAAATTGCTTGCGGAAAACGAGTGATCTTGAGGTCCGAAAGCTTAAAAGAAAGAGTAAGAGAGCATGAAGAGTGAGGATACGGATTTATAGAGTTCCCCGCCGATTAAACCATCGACGGGTACATCTCTCTTCGGAATAGCTTCCGGAATTCACTAACGCACCTTAACCTGTGTGTTTGATTCAGAGCATAGCTCTGTTACATGAAATCGATCCTCTCTCTCTACTGTAACTCGCTCTCGAAAACTCTCTCTCACTCTTAAATGAAGAAGACGACTAGATGGGCCACAATCCGGCCCAACTAGATCGAGCTTACAAAGAAGCTGGGCCGATGCTGAAACTTGATCCATTAGCAAATCAATTGCTAATGGGCTTAATGGCTCGGCCCATACTCAAAATTGAAACGACAAACCATGACAAAACTCCACCTTTGTCGGTTCACTTCTCTCATTTCACTCACTTCACTCATGAGCTAACCCTAGCCGCTGTGAAGTTTTCTCTCGAGTGTTCTTCAACTTCTTCACGTCTCTTCTTCTTCTCATCTCTTCCTCTTTCACTTCCTCTGTTGAAAGGGTTTTGATGTCTTACCTGGTCTTGGGTATGGACTTCTTTATGCTCAAAGCATCAGTCGTTCGGCTATCATCTTTCTCCGATGACGATTCGACTTTTCCGGTAAGATCCTTACCCTTTTGAGTTTTCCTTTAGTTTTCTGGTACCTGCATGAGAAGATCTTATCATTTCTCTGATAGATCTAAAGATCGATTCAACTTCTTTACTTAACCCTCTTTTGTTTTCTCTTTTCCGATGAACACGGTGAGTGAACCTTTGGCGGATCTAAGCTCAAGCTTCAGGAAACCGGTAAGAAACGAAAAAACACTTGACTCCTCCTACATATTTCAGATTTACGGAGATAGCTAGGTTTTTTTCTTTCTTACCGCCTTTGCTTTCTTAGATCTAACCTTCTTCTGGTTGATTTTGATGCAGCTCTCGAACAAATGAACCATCGTGATCTTTCATCTGACTTTGCATGTAAGTCGGAGACTCTTCAAATTCCCTTTTTTTTATTATTATCAGATCTGCTACTGACCCATCGTCTTTTCTTTTCTGTTGACCGTGTGCAGGTAACAACAGATGTGGGTATTCCGACATCGACTCTGAATGTCGGAATACTCATATAAGAACATTTAGGTCTCCACCATTCTCAAAGACTGCATGCAGCCTTTGAACTTCTCAGCAGGTATGATTTCGTGAACATATCTGCTGGGTTTATGGATGTGTGGATCTTGATAACTTTGACCTGTTTTGCTTCTGTCACTTCTCTGATGTAGTTATACTTGATTTGAATATGCTTCGTTCTTTCACTGCACATTCTGTTCTTTGATAAGTAGATAGCACTTTGAGAATCACAGTATAAGTCTACCGTTCCTGTACATAGCTTCATTTCTTCGCATATACCTTGTATCCATACTGCTTCTCTGCTAGCTTCTGATAGGGCTATGTATTCTGATTCAGTTGTAGATAGAGCTACTACTCTCTGTAATCTAGATCTCCAACTTATTGTGTTGTTTCCTAGAGTAAACACATAACCTGAGATAGATCTTCGTTTGTCTAAGTCTGAAGCAAAATCTGCATCACAGTAGCCTTTAATCCTGAAATCGGCATCTTTCTTGAATGTTAGACATATCTTAGATGCTTCTGTTAGATAACGCATTATCCATTTAACAGCTAACCAATGTGTTTTTCCTGGCTTTGACATGTAACGGCTGACAACACCAATGGAGTAAGCAAGGTCTGGACGTGATCCAACCATTGCGTACATTAGACTTCCGACTGCACTCGTGTAAGGTATGTCCTCCCTTCATTTAGTTTCTGCGTCTTCTTTGTCTGATGTGTTGCTTTTTAATTTGAACTGTGCTCCTATTGGTGTAGACACTGATCTGCTGTTACTCATGTTGAACGTATTTAGAATTTGTTTAATATACTGTTCTTGAGATAGCTGTAGTGTATTCTGCTGTCTGTCTCTGTATATGTCCATGCCTAGGATTCGTCTTGCTGGCCTTAGGTCTTTCATCTCAAATTGTTTACTGAGCAACTTCTTGAGATTGACAATTTGTTGTTTCTGAGTTGATGCAATGAGCATATCATCTACATATAGGAGTAGATATATCATAGTATCAACCGTCTTTCCCTTGTAGTAAACGCATGGATCATATTCACTCTTTTGGAACTTTTGATTCTTCATGAATTCATTGAACTTTGCATTCCATTCTCTTGGTGATTGCTTTAAGCCGTACAATGATTTCTTAAGTAGACACACCTTTCTTTCTTGTCCTTTAACTTCATAGCCTTCTGGTTGATTCATGTAGATTTCTTCCTGTAATGTTCTGTGTAGAAAGGCTGTTTTCACATCCATTTGTTCTAGTTCCATGTTCCAATTTGAGACTGTTGCTAGTAGTATTCTAATTGAAACGTGTTTAACCACTGGAGCAAAAATGTCATTATAATCTACTCCTTCAACCTGAGCATAACCTTTAGCAACCAATCTGCTTTTAAATCTTGGCTTTTCTATTCCTGGTATGCCTGGCTTTAACTTGAATAACCATCTGCATCCGATTACCTTTTTGTTCTGTGGTTTGTCTACTAAGGTCCATGTGTTATTTCTGATGAGGGAATCCATTTCCTCATCAGCTGATTTCCTCCATTTTTCTTTGTCTTTGCTATGAATACCTTCAGTATAGGTCTTAGGTTCCTCTAGTTCTATTTCCTCAGAACTTGATAGGGAAAATGCAACTAGATCTGCTTCTTCGTATCTAGATGGAGGTCTTATATTCCTTCTTTTCCTATCCCTAGCCAATAAGTAGTCTTCCAGGTTGGTCTCTTCAGTTTCAGAGTGTTCAGAGTCAACATGACTCTCATCTTCACCGATGCCCTCTGGGACACGTTCTGAAATTGCTCCACCCGACCCATCCATAACCTTTGACTGATCTTTATCACCCAATATCTCTTCTAGATTTACTTTGAAAGTTACCCTTCTCTCGGATTTACTTTCTCTGGTTTTGTCCTCAGCTTTAGGTTCTGGTTCTTCTGAAATGGTGTCTCTGTATAGTTCATCTTCATTGAATACTACATCTCGGCTAATTACTAGTTTTTCTTCTTCGATTAGCCAGACCCTGTATCCCTTAGTTTCTGTTCCATAACCAACAAATATTCCCTTTATGGCTCTAGGACTTAGCTTGTCTTGAGTAGTGTGAACATAAGCTATACATCCGAAACTTCTTAGGTGTTTGTACTCTGGTTTATATTTTGACCATAGTTCTTCTGGTACATCAAAGTTGATTAATGCTGCTGGTGATCTGTTTATAATATACACCGCTGTGTTTGCTGCCTCTGCCCAAAATTCCCCATTTAGACCAGATTCTGATAGCATACATCTCACCTTTTCCATTATAGTTCTGTTCATTCTTTCTGAGACTCCATTTTGCTGTGGTGTATACGCACAAGTCCTATGTCTTTTAATACCAGCTTCTTTGCATAAGTCATCAAACTGTTTGTTGCAATATTCTAGTCCATTGTCAGTCCTTAGGCATTTTACCTTCTTCCCAGTTTGATTTTCGACTAGAGTTTTCCAATCTTTGAAAGCTTGAAATGCATCACTCTTTTTCTTTAGGAATTGAATCCAGACTTTCTTTGAGTAATCATCTATGAAACTGATAAAGTATTGACAACCTGATATGCTAGGTGTTGTGTTCTGTGATCCCCATAAATCCGAATGGATGTACTCTAAAGTACATTTTGAGGTATGTTTTCCCTTCTGAAAACTAAGTCTGTGAGTCTTTCCCAATGCGCATGTTTCACAAAACCCCATAGCTTTCACATCTCCATTCTTTAGGTAACCTTTCCTGACTAGTGTCTCCATTGATCTTTTTCCCATGTGTGCTAGTCTTCAATGCCACCTAGTAGTTGTGTCAATAGTTGCCTTGACCATATTGACTTCTGTGCTTAGTACTCTTCCATCTAAGAAATATAGGCCATTATGGCATTTCCCTGATAGAAATTTATCACCATTCTCTTTGTAAAACTGAATGTTAAAGTCCTTTCCTTGATAGTAGCATCCTAGCTCTTCTAGCTGACCATAGGATATCAAATTTCTGCTCATTTCTGGTACATATCGAACACCATTTAAGGTAACTAAGTTACCTTCTTTGTTCTCAATCACAATATTTCCAATTCCCTTGACTGAGCAGTGAGAATTGTTTCCCATATAGACCTTGTTTCCTTCGAATTCAACTAGGTCTGTGATTAGATCCTTTCTAGGTGTTATGTGAAAAGTGCAACCTGAGTCCATTACCCATTCTTCAGTTGTTGCAATTAAGCTTGCAGTGTAGGCTAAAACCTTTGTATCTTTAGATGCACAATTAGCTGATTCCTTTCCTTTTCCATTCTTCTTTTGTGGACAATCACGTTTCCAGTGATTTTCATCTCCACATATCCAACAAGCCCTGATTTCTTCATTGCTCTGTTTTGGTCTTGACTTAGATCTGCCTTTACTTTTTGATCTGCCTCTGTTCTTTCCCGTATTCTTTACATTTCTTTTGTCTATCCTGCCTCTGCCTTCAACAGTCAACCCTTCGGAATGTGTTTTCTTCCTTAATAACCCTTTTTTTCTTAGGTTAGACTCCATTCCATAAGCTCCAGTTATTACATCATCCATAGTTAGAGTGTCCTTGGCATTGCCGAATTGTAATGTGTGAGTAAGAGGGTCATATTGAGGTGGCAGACTGTTTAACAATGCAATGGCTTGATCCTCATCTTGAATGGTAACCTTTAGACTTTCTAAGTCTCCTATCAGCTTTAGAAACACATCAAGATTTTCTTCAATTGATTTGTCCTCGTCCATTCTATATAGAGAGAATTGCCTCTTTAGATAGACTCTGTTTGCTTTAGTCTTTGTTTGGTAATCTCGTTCTAGTGCTTTCCATTGCTTGAAAGCTGTAGTTTCATTCATTACCTTTCTTAACACTGAGTTAGATAAGCACTGTCCGAGCAGGCTCCTTGCTCGCCGATCCTTTATCTCCCATTGAGGATCCTTTGAGACCGGTTTTCCGATCTTAATTTCCTTCCCTGTTTCTTGATTCGTTACAGATATTTCCTCCATTGGCCATACTTCTTCATGATCTTTCTCAATTACTGTGAGAAGGCCATGAATCTCAAATTGGCCTAGCATTCGGTATTTCCATAATCCGAAATCCCCTTTGCCATCGAATTTCTCCACCTCAAACTTACCAGAGATGACTTCCATGCTTAAGTCTTCAACTTCTGTGACAAGTTTGTTGGTTTATGGCTTTCTTGATGTGCAAGTAACACACTAATGCCTTATGTGAATTTCTTGCGAGGTACTGGTCAATGTCTATAGGCTTCTAAATCTCTTCACGAGACCAAGGAGAAGATGAGAAGCTGCAATAACCGTGAGAAACGTAAGTGTTTCTATTTTCTTGTACTCTTTTCTTTGTAAGCTCCGAGCTTTATGCGATTCTTCACTTTCTTGAACGCAGGCTCTGTTACCACTTGTTGTGCACAATAGCTCGATAGACCCAAAATTGCTTGCGGAAAACGAGTGATCTTGAGGTCCGAAAGCTTAAAAGAAAGAGTAAGAGAGCACGAAGAGTGAGGACACAGATTTATAGAGTTCCCCGCCGATTAAACCATCGACGGGTACATCTCTCTTCGGAATAGCTTCCGGAATTCACTAACGCACCTTAACCTGTGTGTTTGATTCAGAGCATAGCTCTGTTACATGAAATCGATCCTCTCTCTCTCTACTGTAACTCGCTCTCGAAAACTCTCTCTCACTCTTAAATGAAGAAGACGACTAGATGGGCCACAATCCGGCCCAACTAGATCGAGCTTACAAAGAAGCTGGGCCGATGCTGAAACTTAATCCATTAGCAAATCAATTGCTAATGGGCTTAATGGCTCGGCCCATACTCGAAATTGAAACGACAAACCATGACAATATCGTCTGTAAAACTAAGATGAGTGAGATGAATAGCCTTACACATAGGATGACAACCAAAGCACACCTAGGATTACATTGTTGAAAATGACATAAAGATAAGGAGATAAAGCACACCCTTGGAGAAGAAACCTTCAAGGTCTAGAGACAGAGAAAGAGATAGAGTTTTGATTTTTAGAGCGAAGCCAGTTGATTTTGGATTTTTGCCTAAAGAATTCTTCCTTAATACCAGCAGGATGATGTCAATAAGAAGAAGCTTCAACAGTTGCACAAAGATTAGAAGGAACCGGGGAGAGAACAGCCTGATTTTGGGCAACACAAAGAGCTTGAAAAGCAGATTGAGTGCGCTAAGGAAGATCACGATAGTGGGATTTATTTTAATCACAGAGAACAAACTTTAAAAGTTTTAGCTTACGGTGAAACATATGTAAAGATGAGCGAGAATGATAAAGCAGAGGAGATAAATCCCAAATGTCTTGAACTCTTGAAAGGAACTACCGATGTGAAGCCAAAAAGTTAAAAAATAAAATGAAAAGGCTTACGACTCCCATGATGTTGAGAAGAAACAATCACGACACTTCTTGCATGATCAGATACTCCACTAGTCTCAAAATTAGCATAAGAGTGAGGATACTTATACTGCCCACAAGTGTTCACGAGGACCCGACCAAGCTTCTTTCCAATAGGATCATTGGACCTGACCAAGCTTCTTTCCAATACGTTTATTCCACCAAGTAGTGGATCAGAGAATGCGAGAACAGTAAAATAACAAATGAAGAGCAAATTCTGAAAATTTCGCATACCAGTTTGGTCGAAAGCATAATCAAAACCACGAGAGTGCTCATTTAAAAAAAAAATCACCAAGAAGAATCCAGGGTTATTGCAAATGAGAAACCCGATAATGAAGATCATTGAGTTCCTCCCAAAGGCTACGTCTATCAATCTCAAAATTAGACGCATATATAGCTGAGCAAATAAAAGTCTCCCCAGTGCTAATAACCTTCACATCACATGTAATATGTTGTGCACTCTTGGCAATAATAGAAACTGAAACCTCCGGAGTAGAGCATAACTAAATATGGCCAAGACGATTGTACTCATAGTTGGAAATAACATTCCAATTAGGTAAACAAGAGTGCATAATGAAAAGACTAGGATCTTCCTGTACTCGAGTTTAAAGAATACAACCAATAAATGGTTTATTGTCCTCAATCCAAGATCTCATAACAATGTGTAAACGTGCTAGATTAAAGCCACACATGATCCAAGCAAAAATGGACATCATAACTTCTTAAAGGAATCATTCCTAGTAAAAATGGACATCATAACTTTTAAGTGAAACAGCTTGTGTCTGAAAAAAATCCTCCTAAGTCGATGTATCAAAAACCCAAAAAGACAGAAAGAGAAAGAGTATATTGTGAGAGATCAATGTTGTGAGAGATCGCTGGAATTGTGAGAGATCAATGTTTTGGTTCGAAGGAAAAGAAGAAATGAAGTGTCTGAAAATTATCTTATAAACACATTCTGTTGGTAGCCGTCGGTTTTCATCGGTAAGTACGGTTTAGGCAAAAAAAATTGGCACTTCCTTTTCTCTCCAAATTCCGTCGGGTTTCGTAGGTTATTTCTGACGATTTCTGACGAGATATATTTTTTATTTAGTTTTCTTTTCGCATATGTTCTCAAAATACTTAAAAGTAGTTTGAAATTAACTTATTTTATAAATGTTATGAAATATAAACATATGCGTACACTCCTGAGAAATTATGAAACGAAATATACATTTTTATTATAGAAATCTTATAATAAGTATATACTACTTTGAATCACTCCCGTACTCATCAAATTCTGTATTAGAATTATCATCAGAATCTTCGCCAAACACTAGAACTTCATCATTAGACTTGGGACGTCATATCTACATAGAGGTCAACCTCAAGTGCAATATCAAGTGGGACTAATGTCCCATGTGTAGAATATTGCATGGCATCGTGTTCTGAATCGTTGTATAGTCTTCTAGGGGTGTTTGGTGTCACAGTGACCCACCCATCAGACCGGGTTGAAAAATGTGGATAAGGGAGATAAGACACTTGGTTAGCCTGCGATGCAAGGATGAACATATCGTACTTTTCCAGGCTCCTTCTTTAGTTTATGAAAGTGACACCAAATTCATCAACAAGTACACATACTCCTAGAATATGGTTGTACCAATCACAGTAGAACTCAATGCACTTTAAGTCAAACATCCCACGGTAGTGAACGTCCAATATCTCTCGTAAAACATCATAGTAGACCATATTTCTCGAGGTAGAAGATATTATGTCACTTGTTGGTCTTTTCATCTTTGTCCTTAGAATTTTGAAAGTGTAACCCCAAGTGAAATACATAGGAAACGCTTTAGCGACTAACAGAAGACCCGCTACAAAATCTTCTGACAAGATGGAAAACGTTTGTTCCATCGTTGAGGACTGTGTGATCTGTGAATTTTGTTTTAGTGTTTATTAATTTAAGGTTGCACCCACTGCACGGAAATCACTACAAAAAATGTAATATATGAAACTCACATAAAATTTTAATCAATCAGTGAACTCGTTCTCCTTTGTATTTTGCTAATTGTTCTTGCTCCATACACAACGGTGATGGTAGATTATAGGGTGTTACAATCACCGACCAATCTGAGTAAGGTCTCCCATGTTTCCCAAACACATTAAACCCATATATGGAAAGCTTTGGATATACATTCCTTGGTTCCTGGGTAAAGTCTAGATATACTGATTGGAAATGTTTTCATGCTTTTGCGTCTGATAGGCGCGTTATCTCACTAGCTGAATTATGTTATGCATGTACTCTCATTGGGCCCGCTGTGTGCTCTGACTGATATACCTTTTAAGTATTTTTGCTATTGGAAACTACCACATCCTCTTGTATGGGACCCGAGTCCTCCCACTAGTATCCTGGAATCAAGATTTATGACACAAACTATAACAAATCCTGTTCGAATCTTGTCTCCAGAAGATTATGCAATTATCTACGCAAACATCTATCATCCGATACGGTAATCCAAACCCCACAACAAATTTTTAGATTTCTTTTTACGATGTCGCATATGTGTTATTAGGCGGAAGACATTTCCTAACATGACTAGCTAATGCCTCAACACAACTCTCCGATAAATTATAATTTATTTTGATATTCATCAGTTCAGCTACAACCGACAATGGTGACATGTCATCACTGCAACCACTATGCAACGACTTCTTCACTACATCCATCATACTCAAAAAAATTTGTGCATCAACATTTGGTTTTTCACCCGTATTTCTAGCCTTAGTAAAAACTGGAACATCCTCCCTAAATGCATCATTGACCATTTGAAATGTATCATCATTGTTTTCCACCGGGACTGCTGTTTCCACACCTAAACCACCTAAACCGATAATGCTAAGATTAGCATTTACTTCTTCATCTACCAGGTTACCTGATTCCTCACTTATATCAATATTACCAACTCCGATATAACTACCGAAGTTAACATTCGAACCATTTTCTCCATGTGAATACCATATTTTGTAACTCGGAAAAAAATATCTTCGGTAAAGATGACTCCAGATATTTTTAATAGGAATATATTTCATATCCTGTCCTTTCATGCCCGGAAAATACATGTTACATGTTTCAAGCGGTAGACTCTGATACGCCATAAACTCCATAAAATTTTTCAACCCGGCAACATATCCCCTTTGCTTCATCGATACGTGGTCCATCCATCTAAGATCGGAAATTCGAGTTTGACATTGTATATTTTGAGGGGAATAAAGGAGACTATGATGGAGAGAAATAGAACTCGTGGTGATTTATAGAGGAAACTCTCTGACGGGTTCTGATGGTTTCCCACAAGTACCTATTTTTTGGTTAAAAACAGTGACATCTCATGCAAAACATGTTGTAACCACTTTTTTTGGACTCCATAGGTAATACATAACCAGTTTGGGTCCGTCAGTTCTTGGAACCGACGAACTTGTAAATTTAAATATTTTTAAAACAATTAAATGTAAATCCCGTCGGTTCTCATCGGGACTAGCAACCGATGGACATCGACGAAACTTGTAAATTTTAATTTTTTAAACAAAAGTAAATCTCGTAGGTTCGAGACCCGACGAGAATTGTAAGCTTAATTTTGTTTTAATATCAAAAATATGTCTCGTCGAGGTATGTCGATTGTTTTACCAACAAGAAGTTATTTACAATATAAAAAAATTAAGTTTACAATAACCGTTGGTTTCCGTCGCGCCTACAACCGACAGTAATCGATGGGAACAATTTCCAGTTTATAGAAAAAATTTATTACATATCTTGTCGGTTTTTGTCGCTTTAGTCTGATTGGAACCGATGACATTTAGTTTTCTATTAAGAGTTGTGGGATGTGGTTGGATTGTTTTCGACGATGTTAATTCCGTTACCTAAATCGACGACATTTGACATGGCTCGTTTTCAGTCATGTTGTATTGGAACGTTTGTTGGTTTGTTTTAAATAAGAATTGTGTGGTCCAAATTAGTCATGTATTGTTGTACCGTTGGTTAGTCCAATGATTCAAACCTCTTCCATTATGGACAAAATTGTTAATTTTCATCAGCAGTTAGAGTATACGACGCCAATTTTCAAATTGCTTCATCATAGATGTATATGTAATGGCGAATCAATAAAATTGTCCACTCCTACTACATTACTATTAATTCAATGTATATAAATTAGTTATTAAATATTTAATGGATGAAAAGTGATACGGATAAAGATGCCATTATGATTAGATTGCGTCATACTTTCAATAACCATCACATTATCTAAATTTTTATAATATTTTATAATACGATAGATAATCTAAATCTTGCATGGTACGCTCTAATTTAGACATGCCAAATTAGTCATGTGAATCAAGATAGAAATATCCAATATTTTGGTATCAAAAAGCAATATGAAAACAATTTGATTCGGTTTAATAACAAAATATATTTTTTAAAAAAAGTTTGATTTGACAATACTCGACATAAATTCTAAATATAAATTCGTTTTGAGATTTCTTTTTCAATAATTTGTATATATATAAACTGAGAATTTGAAAACCAAGAAAAAAGATACATGCTTAGGAATAAATATGATGTCATGTCGTACAAATCTTGCACTATAAACCAAATTATTAGCTCTGTAATTTAGATAACATAAAATTAATTGAAAAACAAAACCTTTGAAGTCTTTGAAAACTCATCCAAATAACTTGAGACATTAAATTATTCTTTCGGTTCTTCTATAATTCTGAATTATCATCTATATAAATGAAAAAAAACAGACGGATAACAAAAGGATCGATATATATTAAAAAGAATAAATTTAGTCATAAGGAGAAAGATAAACGTGCAGAAGTATAAAAGTTAGTACACTACCTAATTTCGTGCTAATATTGCAAGATGAAACTTTGTCTCCAAACTTAAGCACCAAAAAAGATGAAATCCTCACAAAGTTGCAGTAAAAAAATTGAAAGGAGAAGATTCTAATCAGAAAAATACAAAGATTGATGATTGTTTAGTTCATCTTTTGATGAACTAAAACTCTTTTTAATCGTTGATAATTGAAGCAAAAAATATTTCACTATATCTCTATCTCACATTCTATCTACATATAAATACGTTATAAGCCAAATTATAACAGATTCAAGAAGGCTTCCCGTTGATTAATTCAAGTTGAACCGGATTGATAGTTTTTATAGCAGTCAACCGGATTCAACTAATTATCAAACTCAATTTCATTGGAACAATTCGAACAAATACCTGCACCTTACTTTTGGTTTTACATGCATACCATAGTCTAGAACAAAACGTCAATTTCTATTCTCGTTCCTTTGAGAAAAGTTAGCATTTTTATTTCATTTTTGGTCATCTTTTTAACTAAGGAGTATTTACCACAAATAAAGTAAAAACTCCAATTTGCATTTTGGAAACTTTACTAACGTCTGAATCAAATATTATACCTTGGACTTGTAACTTTTGTTTGTTGTCAATTGGCATCATCAACAAATGGTCGGGCCTGACAAAAATAGATGTGAACTTTATGATTTACTAGATAAATAAGATATGATATTCTCTGAGAAAACATTTTTTAATATTACTAAAAAAATTTGGTCAACTTTCTGATTCTAATCATAGGGGATGATTGTATCCGGTAAAGGGCGTTTTCACAAGGAACCAGTTCTTCGTTTGCCGGCGATTAGTTATTAACCTAATAACTGTAGTACAACCTCTTGATGACTTTAGTTTTGTACTAAGACCACCTTCAATGACGGTTCTTGGAGGGATTTTTAAACTTAAAATAATATTATTTTTAAAAAACTTATGAGTTCTAAGCTTAAAAAAACTTAATAAAAATAAATTTTTTTTAATTAAGAGATGGGTTCTTGTCACATGTCAACTTTCTTACCGCCTGGTAAAAGTTTTAAGAGATGGATTCTTGCCACGTGTCAATTTTCTATTGGACATTACATTTTTTTTAATTTAAAATTCAAATAAAAAATAAATTAAAATAAAAAATAATAGTATTTTAATTTTAAAAAACTTAATATGAGGAGATGCTCTAACAACATAAAATCCAACCATAAAGTCAACACTATACTATACACACAACTTATATATTTAATTATCTATATATCTATAATATACACTAATTATATATATATAGATATCTTCATGAAGTGAAAAAGAGCTCACAACACAAACAAACAATAACTAAAATGGCTTCCTCCTCCAAAACCCTAAAGTCAACTCTCTTCTTTCTCTCTATTCTTTTCCTTTTTATCTCCTTGATTCTAGCTCACGGTGGTATAGATGATGGGGATGAAGAAGAGGAGGCCAAGCAAGCCCCTCCGGCCACCGAAAAAAACGGTCGTGAATCTCCGGTCAAAAAAGTTTGGTTCTTGTGAAGATCTACTGTATTATAATACTCTTCTTTAGCACATTCTTAGCCGGAATTTCACCTTACTTTTATCGATGGAACGAGTCGTTTTCTTCTCCTCGGGACTCAATTCTCAGGCGGTGTATTCCTCGCAACAGCTTTAATCCATTTCCTCGGCGACGCTAATGAGACTTTTCGAGGATTAAAACATAAAGAGTATCCTTATGCCTTCATGTTAGCAGCCGTTGGATATTGTCTAACGATGCTCGCTGACGTGGCGGTTGCTTTTGTAGCGGTTGGGAATGGTAGCCACCACCGTAGCTCCGTCGCCGGAGTCGAAGAGTCAAGGGTGGGTGGTGACGTGGCAGTTCAAGACGAAGATTGTTATAAGATAGGAAGTGAAGATCATGTGCTTTTACGGACCAAAGGATTTGGAGACACAGCTTTGTTGATTTTTGCACTTTGTTTTCACTCCATCTTTGAAGGAATCGCCATTGGTCTCTCAGGTAACCATCAATGAAAGCTCCTTATTGCTTCTTCTCTCAATAACCATGTAGTTATTCTAAATGTATATTTGTTTAGACTTTAGGTAATCTATTCATTCCATGTCTTTAGGTAATCTTATTCTTCTATAATTAGGCTTTGCTTCATCGATCTATAAAAATTAGCAACGAATGAAATTAAGCTGCAGCTACTCAAAAAACTAGACAAATTTTTTCATATAGACACAAAACTTTTTAAACACTAGTATATAACTTTAGTTATTTATAAGTTCATACTAGGAGTCCCGACTCCTTTTGTTTTTTTTCTTCAATTTCATCAACAAGATTCGATCCATAGTTGAAACTCAAAATCATTTCTAAAATTTACTACTCAAATATAGTAGAGTAGAATCGAATTTCATACGCATGAACCATGGGGAATGCATGTAACCATCATATCGAGAAGAGTTTGGCAATAGTATCGTCCAGGCTCTCAAAATTTGTGGTTACTTAAGATTTTTTGTGGTTATTTGGGAATTTTGCGTCTAAATAATTGATATGAAATAGAGGTTTATTGCATATCCGAACATATAACTTTTTGGTAACATTTCTGTAACGAAATATTTTGGTCAGACACTAAAAGCGACACTTGGAGAAACCTATGGACAATATCATTGCACAAGATCTTCGCCGCTGTAGCAATGGGAATAGCTCTCCTCAAGCTAATCCCTAAACGACCATTTGGGATTGAACTTTGGTGATTACTTATTCATTTTTTTTACTTTTTTCTTTCATTTCTCTTTGTTCAAGTTCTTCATGTTTTTGATTAGTTTTTGCAGAATTTAACAATTCTATGTAAACCACTGTAGAAAAAAGAAGTGTAAACATATGTTAATTAAGACGATATGTAAATGTGATGAGCCACCAAGCCATTTAGGCTAGGTTTATCAATCTACATCATCTATACTTATGTGTAACGTCTATTTGTTAAAGAAAAAAACAACAAATCTTGGAGATTATAAGAAATATGATATTTTTTTTCCCTTTTCGCTAATTAATAAATTTCCTCTTTACGTATTTGTAAAATTTTATAGTTCAAATTAACATACAAAAAGAGTTATCATAACTAATCAATTGAGATACATATTTTTCAAACTACAATATTTTTTTTGTTTATCATAGTATTTTCTGGTAATCTAGTCCTCGAGGAAAAAGAACAAAATAAAATACAATATGTCTTTTTTTTTGTTAACTAGAAGATTCAGATATTTGATTATAATCCCCTTAAGTATGAAGCTAGCTTTTGATTGTACACAGAATTGTAGTTTTGGTTATCCAACAAAAAAAGCCTGACCATGAGCATAGGTCAATGAAGTATGGACTTAGGACTCTTAATTTTGAAAGGCTTCAAAATTTTATTTGTCAATTGGTCTAATGGTTTTTTAATCTCGCTTGTACTATTACAATTAGGGGTGCGATTTTTTGGTATCTGAACATTGTAAAAAGAGCATTACCACTTGCCACATATACTTCACTCCCAAATTTTTTTATACAATTTATAATTATATTTTACTTATGTTTATGTATAAAAAAATTTCACATCAATTTTTGACAATAAAGCTCACGTAAAAGATGTAATAAATAATAATGATACTGGAGACTCAATTGAAAATAAGTGAAAGAAACTTGTCTTTGTGTTTTTCATTACTATTTCTTTTGTTTTTTCTTCAATTATGACAAGTATTTTTAAATAATAATTATATATATTTACGATTCGTAAGAGTACATGGAAGGGCCTATTTTTCTATGCTGTTATGGCTTCCATATTTTCAGGAGCAGCTCTATCAACAAGAATTGAACTCAGCACCTCCACCTAAGAGATTTACTGCTGGTCCAAAACCTTGGTTGTCGAAAATGTAGATTTCTTATACAGATTCTTGACTGTGTTTGCCCTCTAGCTTGAATTCTATTTTTGTGAGTTAAGAAAGAGAAGATTAAACATATACATACACATATAGATTTTGTTAAAACATATGAGAAGATTAAACATATACATACACATATAGATTTTGTTAAAACATATGAGAAGATGATAGAAAAGTCTTGAACCATGAAACTATGATAAGAGGATGAGATGAGCATCAGCCAAACTAAATCAAAAGATTACTAAAACCTAAATTTTATGGGTAAAATTACTAATTCACTACAAGAGAACATTAGTTTAGGGACCATTTTTTTACAACGTTTTTTGGGACGTCGTAAAATAAGGAGGTATTTGCAACTCCTTTACGACATTTTGAGATTTCGTCGTAAAGGAGTTGTAAGAGTACAACAAAAAATTTACGTTGTAAACAAGTCGGTATTTTTACGACTCCTTAACAACGTTTTTCCCATTGCTCAAACAATTCGTTGTAAATTACTCCCTAACTTGCAACTCTTTTACGACCTTTATACCACAAAAACACTTAGGAAAAATAAATTTCATAAAAAACGAATTGCAAGTTATAGAGGTCGATGTAAATTCGATGTAAAGTATAGAGGTCGTAAAAGAGTTGCAAGTTAGGGACTAATTTACAACGAATTGTTTGAGCAATGGGAAAGCGTTGTTAAGGAGTCGTAAAATACCGACTTGTTTTACAACGTAAATTTTTCGTTGTACTCTTACAACTCTTTTACGACAAAATTTCAAAAACGTCGTAAAAGAGTTGCAAATACCTCCTTATTTTACGATGTCCCAAAAACATTGTAAAAAAATGTCCTTAAACTAATGTTAGTGTTACTTTATTTGTTAAATGGACCGACATATATGAATGCGAACGGTGGACCTGGAACACTTGTACAGTTTTTGTTTATGTCTTTGAAATTCCCAATGTTTCACAGGGAATCTCTCTAACTTCAATACAATTTTTACAACCCTTTTAATCCATACAAAATTGTTACATTAAAAAATATTGACAAAAGTAAATTCCATGGCAATTTGTATTACATTACTTTATCACTCCAATTATATGTGATTAATGGAATTCTCTTTCCATCTCAAATTGAATGTTTATCGTGATGTGATAACGAGTTTACATAAAACCAATCACGAGTAAACCCTTCAAAATTAAAGACCAACCTATCAGCTTTGTAATGTAAAATTTTACATTTAAAAAAGAAGAAGCAAAAAATAACACTAAAATGTGATTTTGAATCTTGATAAGACATCCATGTTAGACGCAAAGCAGATTAAAATTAAATATTATCTTTAGGTTTTGTAACTCAAACAAGATACTATGTTAAATATAGAAAAGCAAATTGGTGCATTTTAAAATACATCTAACATAAAATGAGAGAGTGTATCATTAATATAAAATATTTTAAAAAAAATTAACAGATGAGGAAAAACAAAAAGAAAAAAGGAGAAAAAAATGTAAATAATTAACATAATCTTCTTTCTTCACATCTTTAGCTATAGTGAATCACAAGAGTGTTTTGTGCCAACAAACAAGCATTAAAACGCAGCGTTTCATGATGTAAAACCGAGACTTGTGCTCTCTCGCCACATTACGACATTTTCGAGTCACTGCAGCTCCTTTCTGAGACAAACTCCGAGAGATAGAACACTTTGAAGTCGTTGTTTCATTTGTGCATTTCGTTGAACCGCTTCTAGATAGCAACAGAGATTTCGAAGGAATTGATTTTGCAGAGAAACTTCGTCTAAAAATGGGCTCAGAAGAAGAAGAATATGAAGTGTGTTTTTGTTGAGAAGCTTCGTGTGAAAATGGGTTTTTGAAGAAGAAGATGAAGATTTTGTTGAGAAGCTTCGTGTGAAATCAGGTTTTGAAGAGAAATGAGTCGTTTCGAAGATGCAATTCCATGAATCAAGAGTGGATGTTCTTAGTTTGTTTTATCCAACTCTGTATATAGATGAACATCAAATGAAGAATACGTATACAATGTGTTTGTTTGATTTGGAGATGGAGCTAAGAAATGATAGAGAGTTTAGAAAGAGATAGGTCAAAGCTTTTTTAGGCAATTCTTATTACGATAATTTTTATAAGATGGTGGCCCTTTTTTTAATAATCAACAAAGTTGGGTATATTATTTGTGGTTTAATTAACTATTATATAAAGTATATAAAATAAATATTTTTAGTTTTGTATGCATATTGCAATTTAGTCAAAACATCAGTATATTAGTTCTTAGTCAATGTATTCTTACAAAACACAAAATTAAATACATGTTATATAACATTTTTTAAAGATTATTATTCGCATCTTTTTTTTTTAATAAAAGAGTTAAGTTTTGTGCTGGACAAAACTCTATTTCGAAAATATTTAAAACGTGGTCTATACAAATCACTTAGAAATAAATCATATCATGTTACTTCAAATATTAACAAAAGAAAAATAATGCAATATTTTTTTTGTTAATATTGGGTCAATGACCGGTCTATTAATTAAGTTTTTGCAAATGTAAGCAGAGGTACTCAATCCCAAAATGTACAAATGCGCTTGCATCTTGTGAACTTACCACATGCAATTTGCAAATTATGTCAAGCAAATTAAAAAAAAAACCGATAATACATTAAGTGATGCCAAACAAATAAAATAAGACGACAACAAAATGTGAAACACTTGTACATCATAAAAAAAAATTATCAACAATTACTCATAATACGAAACACTAAATAGTACAAACTCTAAACTCTAAATCTTGTAAATCTTGTAATGCATAGTTTATAAAATTAATGGAACATTAAATACTTCTTTTAATAGATTTTTTTTTCTTGTCAATATTGGGGCACAAATGGCCGGTTTATTAGCCAAGTTCTTGCAAATGCAAGCGGAGGGACTCGATCCCAGAATGTGCAAGTGCGCTTGCCTTTTGTGGACTTAACAAATGTCACTAGGCTAAATGCCACTTGATCGTCATTATTAAAAAAGCTGGTTTATCCTTTCCATTTTTTTTGTCGATATTAAACCATAATTGACCGTCCCTTAACCAAATTTCTATGTAATATAAACGGTGAGACTTGATCCTTAGATGTGTAAGTACATATGTTTTTAGTGGACTTACCATATACCACTAGAGTAAAAGCCACTTACTAGATAAACAAAATCAAATATATATTCTAAGTTTCCAAATTTCAAACAGCGAATCAACAGATTCTTCGAATTTAAACTTCATAAAAAGATAATAAAAATATAAATTTAGAGGGTGATTGAATATGTAATATCAGATAATTTTAACGTATTTTATTTCGAGAAATATATGAGATTTTGTTAACGTATGATTTGGAAAGAAAATTCTATTAAAATCGAAATACTATAGAATCAAATTCATATTAAATAATTTAATTTATTTCAAATACATCAAACAAATATTTAATTCAATAACAGTAGATTTTTTGTCAAATACATCATTCAATAACATCTCATCATTCTCTTTTGAATTATCAGCTTGGAATTTATGTTTGACAACCTTAAATCTAAGTAAGTATCCCTTTTCGATTAGGAGAGATGGCTAGTCTTTTTTCCTTCAAAATCTTAAATATGATATATAAATTGAACGGTGATATAGTCATTTAATGGCGATCCACTGATACAAAATTATGGGATCGCAACTTTATGTATTTGAGATTTGATACTTTTTACAAGTAACATGACATGATCGAGAGATTATGATTTATTAAGCTAGATCGTTATAAAAAAATACAAAGAACACAAGCTTATTAATTTATTTGTTATCGACGTCATTGCTTGTTTTATTTATCATCGTTAATTACTAATTCAAAGCTTACAAATGCCAGATTAATTATATTTTATGGAGTTGGGGGACCATTAGCGTACCATTAGCGTACCATTAGCCGAGGAAGTCATTAACAAATGTGATACAAAAATACACAATTAAAATGATCCAACCCTATTTGAGATATTTATCAACATTTGGATCTATACATTAACCAATAATTTTCTTTTAACCAAGGCAATGTGTTTTAACGTTTCATATGATCCATGTGAAACATTGTTATAGGGGATTTATTCATATGTGATTTGTATAGAATTTGAATGATTATAATTTATATAAAATTTGGAGAACTTCTATAAAACTAAAGAATCTCATAAACTTTTTAATTTTTTTTTATCAAAACTTTATACATAATCTCACATATAACTCTCACATACTCTTATGTACTCTAACATATATTAAACTCTTTCATAATATATTATTGTAAAATCTTATTAATATAATTTTTAGTGTTTTATAATTTGTATTATTATAGCTATTACTTTTAGTTAATATCTCATATCTCATATATTCCATTTTATATAAAAATTTGTATTTTGGATTTTTTAAACATATATTATCCCTGAAAAAACTAATATAAAATTATATAATTATTATCTTGCAATAATTATCTTTAATTAAATATTATTTCATTTTTATTTTACTAAAAAGTTTTTATTTTCTTAAGAAATATATTTTTCAAGATAATAACTTTAAAATCTTAAGGTAACTTCTAAGATTTTGAAATACCCCCAAAACTCTTTCTATGTACAAAAAACTTTAAAATCAACAAATCAATAATACTAAACTTTTAAAAATTTGTAAAATAATTTTAATTCATTTTATTTGAATAACACGTGTTTGAATGACTTTTAAAATCTCTTATCGAATAGCATATGACTTTCAATGCTGATATACAAATATTTATCAAAATCAATAACACACAACTTTAATAAACTTTTCAAAAATTAAGATTGAATAACATAACTTTAAAATATAACTTTTTATAAATCATAGAACCAATAAACTCCTCTTAGATACATTAAGAGATAAAAAAACTATATTACGTAAAACAAAACAAAAATCAAATTGTTGACAAAAAAAAAAAAAAACCAAATTACATAAAAACATTGGGATCAACTTCAAAGGCAAAGAATTGACCAAAAACACTTATGGACCATTTTCACATGCGACCATGTGAGTTCCCACAAACCATAACCACAAGATACTTCTCACTTCTGAGTTCTCACTACTCACGTTCATATCAAATACTTAACATGGTCTAGTTATTTAAATATAGTTGTCACGATTTTGTTTAGTCTTTTAAAGCATATGGTGGGATCCTTTGAAAACTCTACATGTGAATGGTTTAGCCAATAACAAAAGCAAGACAGGAACACCATAAACTAAAAAAGATATTTCATAACATGCGCAAAGATATTGCCAATAGTTGGAAACACGAGAAGAGACTTTACCTTCTGTTTTCTGAGTCCTTGTAAGATCTCCAAGACATCTTACTTCCTTCACTAGAAAATAGAAACAAAACAATATAAAGTGACGAAAGTAAGCCATGTATTTGCTGATGCAGCATCATCAAGATTCCCACTCGAAAAGGAACCCTTTTCTTCGGATCGAGGGGCAAAAACAAAGGAAACCACGTCTCTTGTGAATCTTAATGATGCTGCATCTGCGACTACTGGCTGGTAACACTCACCAAAGGCTAGACCTTTTCCCTTTTCATCAAGAACTCAGCTATATCAACCATACAGACAGATCCTTATCTGTTCAAGCTCTAAAGTTGGGAACTTTATCATGTTCTTAACCAACAAATGAACAAGCAAAGAGGGGAGCAAGAGAATGAAGAAAGCAAAAAATAAGCAAGATGATGGTGAGACGCAATTGAGAGAGATAAGTACATGAATATATACACTAATATGACGAAAGCTAGTTGGTCGATGTAAAATCACTTGGAAAAAGACAAAACTAGCACAACGATCTGTAATTGACTTTAAAAAAAGAGAGAGATCACATCAATATAACACAAGCCCACTTCACTATAGAAGTGTGAGGAACAGAAGCCAAACCTAAAGAGTTTTTTTACCTATGACATATCTGAAAATCTCAAGTGTTTTTTATACACAAACCTCAGAACTTTTTTCTCCAAAGTACTATGAAGAAGTCAATTAAAGAAGTATTTCCAGGTGGATACTGATAATGGGTTGCAAATGCAAAGGACGATAAAATAAAGTTTTATCAAGAAAGAAGAGTTTAATTAAACTAATCATGATTGATTAGTATGGCACAAGTGGGATTAAGAAAATTATTAGATTATAAGTGTCACTTTATTTAAACTAATCATGATTAAGATTGTTCCCTGTGCGGTTTCTTACGTGGAAAGGTGAAAACACTCAAAAAGCAAGCAGCTTTAGTTTTTAACTGGATGAGTTCATATACTTTTAAGTCAGGGAATCAGTTACGATCAGGAGATTTAGAAAATAAGGATCACATGTACCCAAACTTGAATTGAATGAATCAAACAAAAAAAATAGATGCAGCAAATCACGGTCATTACACAACAACCAAAATGGATCTGTCATGAAAAGACAAAAGATAAGGCACTACTACTATAAAGCACTCAATCAAAATATGTGTTCGGAAATAATCGTCATTCATTAGCTACAGCTACAAGCAACCAAGATAATGTGATGTTTGGTTTTCATAACAGCCGATAGATTTTCAGATTAGTGCTAACCTAAAAAAGTGTGGAACTTTAAACTAAGGTTACTAGTTAATACTGATGAAAAATATCTTGAAATAGAAGTTAAGGGAACCAGAATAGCATTAAAAGCATATCCCTTTCAAAAGCCTAACATTCCAATAAAAATGGAACAATCCAACTCGTCTTCATTCATACATCTTTGACTGATAGATACCAGATAATTAGACACAATATAGGTTCCTCTAAAGTACTAGTAAACAAAAGGGATGAACTTGTGCCTAACCTTATCAGCATAATCCGAATAGCTTTGTCCGAAATTCTCCACCATCAATTCTTCCTCCAGCTTTGCCTTCTTGTTGTAGTAAACCAAACAAACCGCTAAAATAAACAACAGGCTCAAAGGGGCACGCAGAGCGGTGCAGTATGTAGCAAAAAGAAGCATTGTAGAAGCATATATCGGATGCCTGACCCATCTATAAGGACCAAATTGCACAACAGCTGTTGGAACAACGACTTTTTCAGAATATCTAGCAAGATATAGTGTTGAATCGTATTGCATAAGCATTGTTATCACAATCAAAATCCATATCCCTACATTCACCCAACCGCCTGGTAAACGATGAAGCTCAGGCCCTTCAAAAGCTGCAAACCAGTGTCCAACTACGATGCCAACAGCAAACAAAACTCGAGACCATATAGGAGTGTTCACATCCCATTTAGGATCATGCGTGCGAGCGTAGTAATCTCCATAGAGGCGTTTTCTCACGTTTACATTGAAGAAGAAGAAGTAATGATAAGCCAAGAAGAACACATAAGGCCAGCCTTCAAGATAACCATTGAAATAAGCAGGAGGCACAAGTGTAAGCCATGTAAAGACTGAAGTTACAATACCAAGCTGCTCAAAGGCATTAGCTTCGCTAAGCCAATGCTTACGAGAACAATAAATTCCGTAACCTGCAAGACCCACAGCGATAAACCAAGGCCAGAACAGCCATGTCCAGCTGAAATACATCCAGAAGAATGGGTCGAAAACCAAAGCCATAGTCTTTTTACCAGCCACAATCAAAACTGATAGAACAAGAGTTAATTTCACAACATCTACGGGCTTCAATTTCAACTGACGAACTTTATTCACCAAAGTACCAAGCGAGAGGTCTCGGAATTGCCCAAAGAAAGGGTATTCGGAATCGGAAACTGTCGAGCTAGATATCGAGCATCTAGGCGGAACCCATGAACCTTTTCTCATTTGAAACGAAGCATGTCTCCAGCTATACGGACTCTTACTAGCTTCAAAGCTTCGGAGTAACGGAGAGGTTTTCGAATCAACACGAAGCGAATGGCACATAAGCTGTTTGTTCGAATGCCTGAACGAAAATTTTCGGTTCTTTTCCAACGGCGACGCTCGAGGAACAACCTTCGAGCAGAGAAGCACACCTTCCATGGCTAATCAAATTCAAAAGACTAGATACACAGACAAGAATCAGAGACAATCTTTCAGCTTCATATTTGCTTAGAATCCGAAACTGGAAAACAGATAAACATCATCACACAGTGAGTGACACAGAGAAGTGAGCTTACTTTACTTCTGTATTCGATAACTAGAAATGGGCCTTTGGACCAATGGGCTACTATTAATGTCTTAATGACAAAAATAATGGGCTTTGACAAGTCATGTTGGGGTAAAAAATGTAAAATAGAAGAAGGTTCTATTAATTGGCTCGTCTAATTGTGTTGACTTATAAGGCCTGCTTGATTTTGCCGTTGAAAACTGACTTATAAGGCACAAGGTACACATTCGTATTCGCCGCTCAGTGAGAAGAAGTCGCTTCAAAACATGTGATTTTTATTTTACTATTATGTAGAGTATTATCAATTGCAAAGGTAGGATTTCACTAATTGATTACATATATTTCTCATAAAATATAGTTCAGTTCAAAATTTTGTTATGCGCTA
>JAKUCM010009348.1:0-17902 GCA_023374145.1 Lepidium sativum | reverse complement strand
TATAAATATTTTTAGTTCTGCAATTCAAAATATATATGAATGCAATTATTGGATTACCATATTCTATGATCTATTTTAAGTTGATGTCTTCCGAACAATGTTTACCAAGGATAATACGTCTACGTAGTACATGATTTATGTTAACAAACATAATACATGTAATTTTTAAAATACATGCATTATGTCATACATAGATTCTATTACAACGTGTGTAACTATTGGCGTACCATATTTTATGAATCAAATTTTATTTTAATATCTACTGTCTAAAGTCTTCAAATTACAAGAAAAAACATCTCAATATGGTATCCAATATTGAACCAATCCTTACGATAATTAATTTCTTAAGTTCTTCTTGTATGATATCAAACATAATATGAAATGTCCATCTTTTATGTCAAAAATGTTTAGCAGTGAGGGAAGATTTTTAGATAACTCAACTTTTTTGATCTTTGGAAATAAAATCTTGTATCATGTCCTACAAAGACAAAAGATTTTTCTTAGTATTTCATGTGTCATTGTTCGTCACCTTCATTGAAATGACAGAAACTGTAAATAGAAAAGTGAAAGATAAACTAAGAGAATTAAAACTAAAATAATTAATGAGAAATCGAGAGAATTGTGGAAGAAGAAGAGAGAAGGAAGGTGCAGAAAGAAGAAGAAAGAAGGAAGAAGAATGAAGTTGGGCATTTTGGTCTTTTGATCGAATGTTGACTTGGTCAAAGTGGCACTGTGGAGAAACAATGGGTAAAATGCTATTTTTTTTAGAAAACAATTCAATACTCCCACTCTTCTATTTTCTTTTTCTTTTTCATTTTTGTATATTAAAAACTGATGTAAAAGACAAAACAACCATGAGAATTAAGTTTATTTTACAGACCCAACCACTAATGATTTGAAAACTAAATCCTTAATCTTTTGGTCCAATTGATATAACTGTAAACATCCAATTGGTCTCAGTTCTTCCTTTCTTTTCAAATTTTTTACTTCGTTTCTCAATAAAAATAAAATAAGAATAGAACATTATAAGTAACAAGTAGATTAAAGAATAATAAAAGTGATTATATGTTTTCTAGAAGTGGCATTTAAGATTTTTGTCCCATTATAAAAAAGTTAAGTTTTGTGGTATTTGGAAAAATTTAAAACTCGCATTTTAGGCCAAATTTCCAACTGAATATATATAGAGTTTTTTTTTTTTTTTTGTCAACATATATATAGAGTTGATGTTGAGGTTTTGTTGATAAAACTACCGAGCGCTGCTGGCCGTTGGATCTATTGACCAGTCTCGCTTCCATTAGTCTCTCACTGATGAGCCAGGCATAATTCACAAATAACGCTCTGATTGCAAAACAAAACGTCACACAGTGCTAAGCCGCATATTTCAAACGGTAGAGCATGTCGATTGGAGAATTCCGACTTGGCTGTCTCTCCGACAATCTTCGTATAAAAGTACTGCGGCGGGAAATCGACTTTCAAACTAGAAGTATTTGGTTGATAATCCTGTAGATTTGCAAGTCTACAAGTTTCTTCTTCCTCATCACCTTTGATTTGCCCTAAAATTTGTATCTGAGCGAAGGAAATGGATTCGGATTCTGTGAAGGAGTTCATACGAAGGGAAGTTCCGGATTGGGACGATGAGGTGGTAGCGACGGCCAGGTTCAAGGCGTTTAGTGGGCAGAGATCAGATTGGGATCCCAAATTTCAGTTTTGGCGTGATTTGATTCTCAAGGTCTCGCGTCAGTTCGGAGTATTTATCATCGATCCTGTTCAGGTGAGGTCAATCGCTTTGATTCTAGAAGAAATTAGTGTTTCCTAATTCGTAGGAAAAAAAGACTGATTTCGTTTTGTTCTTTGTGTCTTCTTGTTTCTAAAGGTGAAGAACACGTGGTTTGATCGAGGAGGAATGACACCTTTATGCATTGATAATGTACTGGTGAGTTTCTGCAATTAGTAATGAAAGGGTTTTGTCTTCTTATACTGTTTTCTTCTCGAGATTGATTACGAGTTGCATATTATCTCTGTTTCATTTCCAGTTAATGATGCATAATGAAGGTGATGTTGTGCGGATTAGCGAACTCGAAGTTCCGGGTAGTGGCCGTATATCTCGTTTATTAAGGACAGTGAGGAACTTAGTGGTTCAACAGTCAGTGAAGCCGGGAGAAATTCTGGAAAATAAACTTGTTATTGTCCCACTCTTGAAGGTGTTCTTACTTTCAACCATATATTTCTTGTTTTGATTATAATGTGTGTGACTTGTAATGATTGACACTGAAAATACTGGTTCTCCTAAAATGTGAGAGCTTCTTTAATTTTGGTTGGTTTCCTTTGTAGCTCTTCTGCTATTAAGTAAAACAATTCTCAGTTTAGTGTTTAAGTCTGTGGCTGATAGACATAAACTTGATATGACGTCTAGGAGAAGGCGGCTGATGTGGTGAAACTTTTATCTGAGGGGCACTGGACTTCCACTTGTGTTGTCACGCTGAAGAAGTTCCAGAACTTGTGCAACAGTCCAAATGAGGCATCTGCTGTTTTGAGTCACTTGTCTGGGTATGGAAAAGCGCATAAAGTTTCTATCAATCGTGGAGAACTCATAGAGGTTGGTAGTTATTCATTCTTTTCTTTGGTGTTGTATCATTTATCTGATGAATGTATTTGTTAATTATCTAGTATAGTGTCAAACTATCAAATGATTTAACATTTTGTATTGTTCCATGAGATATATCTGGTATATACGGATGTAAATATCTTGCTTGCATTGTTGATGTCCAAGAAGTTGTTACGTAATTACACATTCTAGTGAAACGAATATGAAAAGGCCAATTAAAAAGTTTCAAAAGTTAGACTCAGTTTAGACAGAGACCTATGGATAGTGTCTGATACCAACGTACTTGTGCTCTTCAGGGTGTTAAAGTGTCCTTTACAGAAGCAGCACTTGCCAGCATCTCAACATTAGACTGTGATATTCTGCACTTGCTGAGGACTACAGAAAAGCTTCAAGATCGACTTGAAGTGATGGAGCACCGTTGTGAACTGTAATCCCTTCTGATTCTTGATCTTATTGAAATGGTTTAATTTTCTCGGACATTAATAATAGCTTTGGAAAAAGCCAATTAGCTTTAAGCTTTTCATAAATGGTTAAATAGATTAATTTAAGGGTGTTTGACTTTTTCATTTTTGTAGCTCAAGGAAATCAGCGCTGGTATCTGTTAAATGTGGACACAAGAAAGTTGCTCTAAGGCACGCAAGGGAATTGAAGCTGACGACTGAAAGCAGAGAAAAATGCACCTCACTTCTGAACAGAGTAGAAGAGATGCTGAACAGTATAGCGGATTCCGAATCAACACAAATGGTATTTTCAAACATTAAGAACCCCCATAAATGATGCTTATCACGTTTGGGTCTTCGTAATAGTATCAAATACGGGTTAGAAATATCTCTGTGTGTTTGGCAGGTCTCAGAGGCAATACAAACTGGAGCTAGGGCTATGAAGGGCATCAAGATCAGTGCAGATGACGTTCATGACTATCTGGAAGAGATTGAGGAAACCATTCAATCACAAAAGGAAGTCGAGAAAGCTCTTGGTGAGTGTTATATTTTCCTTTTTTCATTTGAACATACATACAGGATTAATCCATGGAATTTAATTTAGCTGGACTCTCTGTTGATTTGGCAGAATCGCATCAAGATCCAGATATGGATGATGAAAGTATCGAAGAAGAGTTTATGAATTTAGAGATGGAGCTTGAAAGCGAAAGTTCCGAGGTCAGACCAATGACTTCAGTTAGCGCAGATTCACTGACTAAGATGTTCACTGAGCTTAAACTTGGCAATACAAAACAAACATTGGAGGAGCAGGCTACTGAACCAGTTCAGATGAAAGATAGTGGAAAGAAGATTCTTGAAGCAGCATAGTTAAACAAAACATCTTCATTGTGGTGCGGTCACTCATCGTCTTGTTGTACAATTAGAAACATGTAGATAGAATGGAATTGGGTAAAGCGAGTACCATAGTATCTATAAGCTTTGCATCTTGTTTGGATTCAACAAACAAAAGCTTCACTCTATTGTATGACTCAGGAGCTTGTTCCATAAACAGAGCGGAAGCTCGAATTATGTTTTTGATCAGTCTGCTAGTGTAGGTAATTGACAAACTATCTTTTCAACATGTCATATTTGTCATCTGAAGAAAATACACCCGAAATTATTATTAGTTCCTCTCCTATATGTTACATAACTAGAAACCTGGCACTAAAAAGGAGAAACTTGAGAAGATCCGTCCATGGTAAGTCGTTCTGGTGTTGAAGTGCTCTTTTTGGAACTGTTCTCACAACTTACTTGGAGAGTAAAAAGACGGAAAATCAGCAGGTAACTATCATCACTGTATTTTATCTGCTCACGGGTTTTCAGATTTTTTATTAGAGAAAACACCTCCATCTGTTAGCGTTCCGTGATGTCTTTTGTTGGGTCTTGCATTAACTAAAGTTGACAAAGAGGTGGAGTTTGGTAGTTGGTTAGGGAAAGCAGAGCACGATGGTGGAACAGATTGAGGATAGTAGTTCTCTGCTGGAGTGAAAAGTGCAGACTCTTGCATTGGCATTAAGCTAGGATTGTTAAGAAACCTTAGCATATTTTCTGAATTACTGATTCCAGGCATGCTAGCTCCTAGAACAGGCGTAGGCAGAAACTGTGGTACACCCACTGGCACACCTGTTGCTAGACCCATCTGAGAGTAATGAGGTCCCAAAGGCAACATCATTGATGGCGTAACAAATCGGTTACCCATCGTCATCATCTGCCATCCCAAGTCTTTTACAGGTTAGAATAAGAGTGTATAGATTGAATATGTTACTTGATATGAAAAATGGTGGAAGTATATGTTTATTTATACCTGAACTTGAAGTTGAAGGTTTGTCATATAATTGATTGCTTCATCCAACAATGATTCGTTGTCCTCCTATAAACAGAGTTTAAGTATTTGGGGTAATGTAAGTGTTGGTAGAATGTCCCAGAAAGCTTTCTATCTCTGTTAAAAGGAAAATTAAAAGTTGATTCTTATGGGAAACCTCGTGAGAATTAGGTAGCAGATCCTGCAAAGTACGCATTTTCTTGTTGATGTCGTTTCTTTGCTTCTGTTTTGCAAAGAAATGAATGTATCAGATTCAGTTTTCGCTTATTGTCGTATGATATTGAATGAGACTACTTACTCTTTCAAGTGAGTTATGAACTTCTGCTCTTCGTTTTCTTTTAACCAAAGCCTTTCTTGTTCTTGTAGGAACTCGTGGCCTCGCATCATCTAACTTGTCATCTAGACTCTGCCTTGTGACAAAAACTTTCTTCAGACAAGAAGCTAAGAAGATAAACCGACCAACAAAAATCTGTGAATCAGTCCTCTTACAGTGCTTAGATACGTCGATCCTTCACTGTCTTCGCTAAGATCTGTCGAGGAAGATTCAAAGACAGACCTTTCAGCAACCACAGATTGCTCATCAGGAGGTATAAACTCGATCTTCTCTTGGTTCTCATAATCAACCATCATTCTCTTCGATGAAGAAGCTTTTAAAGTCTCAATCCAAATTGAATCATCAACATGTTTATTTCTTTCCAACAAGTTTGTTTCGTTTGTATCAGCAACAACATGATGATCTGGAACAACCTGTCTGCCCACGAGATTCTTAGTGGAACCACCACCACAACCATGGATACTCTTCTTAAAGTCCTCGTTATACTCAGCCTCATATAAATCAAAGATTGATTTTGTACGTTGATCCTGCAATGGAACGTCAGATCTTTGACCCTTTGCTAGAATCTGCCCATTCTCAAACACAAGCTCCATATACTCTTGATCTTTTAACCTGAAACAGTAATCACTTGGTAAGAACATCAACATGAACATAAACATGAACATCAACATGAACATGTCTGTCTGTGTGTGAATCAAAGATTTAAGAACTTAATTTGGTCTGAAGGTAGATGATGTGAAAGTCATATCTGTTGTCTTGTAGAATGATCCAAAAAGCTTTTGCTTCTCAGCTTCTTCAATGAAAGTAAGTGAACACTAAGTTTTGTTTTGTTGATCAACTTCTTCAGACTCATATCTCTTTTATTTCGCTTTGTTTATTATTTTACTCTTTTATTTATTTTTCTCAGGTGCGCGGTTATTATCTGTGTAGAGTACTGTTCTCATTTAGAACTAAGTCGAATCTTAGCATCTTTCAGTTTTTTCTTCAATGCCTTTTTTATTTATTTTCGCATTATAAAAGTTTCTATCATGCGATGGATTTTTCCACAGACCAAAATAACACATAAAAATAAAATCAGATTTGTAAATTTTCGAAAAAATATATATATACACGAGTCGCAGTGTAAGATGGCCACGACATAGACAAATATCTTTTGTAAACCAAACAAAATTGACTTAAAAAAAAGAATTGATAATTGGAAGAACGGGCCAAAAAGCCCACGTGGCAGGGAGAAGGAAATGCAAGGACAATAAGGAATGGGCCGGGCCTACCAGGAAATAGGAATGGGGCCCAGCTGCATTTTGGAAGCATTGTGCTTGGAAGGTAAAAAGTAGAAGAAGTAATAAAAAAGGAAACGCGTGAAGTTCACGTGAAAGCCACGTGATTCTTTGTACCTTTCTGTTTCTTTTGTCCCCTTTGCATTTTGTTCCAACACTTGTCTTCGTTACTAATGACTACTCATTCATGCATTCGTGTTTTTCTTTTTTCAATTTCTTTCCTTTTTTTGTCGTGATTTCTGTTTATAACAGCTTTCGATGTTCCAACCAAAAGGTGCAAATGTCAACTTTCGATCCCAATTACTAAACTAAAATCATCCAAGACTCTAATTCATCAAACAAAAACAAAATTATATCACTAATTCATTTTTATATATCTATAATTCGATCGATTAGACTCAAATATAGAGTCTACTTATAATTTTTTAAACCCTGAATAATATGTGATTTCACATAATTCAATTATAGTGGGAAAGACAACAACAATTTTTCACAAAATTAATAACCAAAATTAGTTAGGTGGTAAATTTTTTAATAATTATAAATATATCAAAAAATAATAATAAGAAAGACGAGTCTAGCTATTTCTAAGATGAAACGAGTCCGAAAATAAAAACAAGCTCAGTTTAACATTTTATGTTTTAACTACTTACTGCTTTTTCACTTTTTTTACAAACATACACAAAGCCTTTTAAAATCTAATTAAATAACATTTTGATACATAAACATACACAGACAACAAGTGACTAGTTAAAATTTCATCTAATTCTACTTAAAATTTTAAATTATAGATCGTACCGTTATGAATTTTACAAAATGAGAAGAACGAGACTCAAAACTTATCGGAATCGTTCAACAGAGAAAAAGAGAATAATCTATTTATTTTTTGCGTATCCATACGCTTTTATCTACACTTTCTATTAGAACCAGGAAAAATCGAATATCTATTTACAAATGTTGCAAATTATAGTAAGTCAAATATAATTTAATCTATGTACTGTAATATTTCCCCTCAAGATGGAGCATATATATTGATTATATTCATCTTGCCAATAAGCTTCCGAAACTAAGTAGGAAATAAAGGTTTCGTGAATACATATGCAAGTTGATGTTCAGACTTAACA
The DNA here is from genome assembly GCA_023374145.1 of Lepidium sativum. Lineage (NCBI taxonomy): Eukaryota > Viridiplantae > Streptophyta > Magnoliopsida > Brassicales > Brassicaceae > Lepidium > Lepidium sativum. The sequence continues at coordinate 10,261 of JAKUCM010009348.1, read as the reverse complement.
TGAAGTGTTCTTAACAGTCCCGGTTCTATCTTCTCCCTTATGAAATGACAATCATGTTCAATGTGTTTTGTCCGTTCATGATAAACTAGGTTGTTAGTAATGTGAAGTGCATCAATATTATCACCGTACAAGATTGAGGCGTCAGAGAAATCAATCCAAAGAAGAGAGAGAAGATTACGCAACCAAATAAGTTCCTTACTAGTAATGGACATCGAGCGATATTCAGCTTCCGCTGAAGAAATTGAAACCACATCTTGTTTCTTCGATTTCCATGAAATCAACAAACTGCCAACAAACATACAATTACCTGATATAGGTCTCCGAGAATTAGGGCAAGAAGCCCAATAAGAATTAGCAAATCCAGTCAACTTGAAGTCTAAAGTTGCACAGTAAAATAACCCTTGACCAATTGTATATTCTAGGTAATGTATGATCTTGTAAACTATGTGAAGATGTGGTAATCGAGGATGGGATGTGTATTGACATAGCTTATGGACAACATCAGTAATGTCAGACCTAGTGAACGTAAGGTACATCAATTTACCCACCAAGCGACGATATTGTTTTGCATCTTCCAAAAGTTCTCCATCGTCTTTTGAAAGTTTAAGATTTGGCTCTATTGGGACAGAGCAAGGCTTACAACCAAGTATACCTATTTCAGTTAGCAGCTCAAGAACATACTTGTGTTGGCAAAGTGAGATACCATTGTTGTTTCTAGCTACTTCAAGCCCAAGAAAATAGCAAAGTGTTCCCAAATCTTTGAGCTTAAAAGAGCATTGCAAGGCAGCTTTAAGAAGTTATGTGGCTTTGTCACAACTACTTGCAATGATTATATCACCCACATAAACCAAAACAGCTATATAAACATCACGAACATGTTTAATGAACAATGTATCATCACCTGAAGACTTCTTAAACCCTAACTGCATCAACGAGTCTGAGAATTTAAGAAACCACTATCTTGAGGCTTGCTTTAGACCATACAATGATTTTTTAACTTGCAGACATCATTAGGCGAAAAAGATTCCCCCTTTCTTGAAGAGTAACCTAGATATAAAGTTATGTAGATTTCCTCTTCCAAATCCCCATTCAGAATTGCATTGGAGATATCAAGATTAGAGAGAGACCAACCTTTAAAAGCTGCAACAGCGGTGAGTAACTTGATTGTGGAGAGTTTTGCTACAGGGGAAATGTCTCCACATAATCAAGGCCTTCCTTTTGAGTATAACCCTTAGCAACAAGGCGAGTTTTGTATCTTTCTAAGGTGCCATCAAAATTTAGCTTGATTTTATAAACCCACTTGCATCAAACAGCTTGTTTTCAAGCAGGTAAAGAGCTGATTTTCCAAGTTTCATTATCTTCCAAAGCAGTAATTTTAACTCCCATTGCTTCAGACCACTCTTTATTCTCTTTTTGCAGTTTGTAAGACTGAGGTTCAACAATCGAATTCACTACATTTATGAAGATCACATAGGGAGCAGTCAGAGATGAGTAAGAAATAACCTCAGACACATGATGAGCAGTAGAAGAGTTAACGCCATAGCAGTGATCTCATGTAAATATGATGGAGGGTGCTTCATTCTATAAGACTTGGTTGTGCTTGGTTCAGCTGAGACTGAAGGATCTGCATCAACGGAGACTGAAGGACTTGTATCAGCTAAAACTAAAGGCCCTACAGTATAATCATCACTTCTATTTGTACAAATGCGTGGAAAAAATGATGAAACTGAATCTGAGACATGAGAATCTCGTTTGAAGGGGAATAATTCGTCATAAAAGACCACATTCCATGAGACAAAGATGTTGTCACTCTGCAAATCTTGTAACTTATATCCTTTGCAACTTGGCGGATATCCTAAGAACACACAAGCTCGAGATCTCTCTTGGAACTTGTGGTGTTCTTTAGGTGATGTATTAGCATAACAGAGACAACCAAAACTCTTCAAATCTATGTACTCAGGGGTTTTCTTCATCAGCATCATCAGGTGCTTTGTTTCTTATGAGTGGTGAAAGAGTTCAATTTATGAGAAAAATTACAGTCAAAATGCAATCTCCCCAAAAACTGAAAGAGACATGTGATTGAAACAAGAGAGCTATAAGCATGTTAAGGATATGTTGGTGCTTATTTTCAACAATTGAGTTCTATTTAGGTATTTCTAAACATGAATGATAACTAATTATCCCTTTTTCGATAAAGTTCATCAAATTTCAGCTCTGATGCATCATCGAATCTTACACCTTTCACCTTTGTATTGAACTGTGTCTCAACTATTTGTATGAACTCTAGAAAGACAGTGAGAACGTCACTCTTAAGTGTCAAAAGATAGATCCAAGTAACATGCGTGTGATCGTCTACAATCGTGAGAAAATACATATATCCTTCTTGTTTGCATTCAGAGAATGACTCCATGTGTGTATGTGCATCAAATCAAAAGCAGAATAACACAAATATTGTCTAGTAAGATATGATAATTTCTTTGGTTTAGCCTTTTGATAAATATCAAAATGAAGTAATCCCTTATCTTTTCTGTTTGGAAATCCTAAGAACATCATTCAACAAACCAAGTTTATCAGAGGAAGTATGTCCAAGTCTTTAATGCAATATACTTGCATCTATTACAAAATTCATTACTAAAGAAGTAGAAACATTATTCTCTATGGTTGGGTCTTCAACATCCAACACATAGAGGTTATCTAGCTTTTTACTGCACCAACTCCCTGACTCGATCTTATATGATACAATAATCAGGATCAAACACTATATGTGAGTCAAGGTTTATTGCTTATGAGCTGACACTAAGCAGATTTAAGCGGAATTCTAGTATATACAACATATTCTCCAAAGTGATATCAGAATTAATTTCAACTTTCTCAATTTCAGCAACACGCATCGTGAGTCCATTTGGAAGATTCACATGATGCAAAAATGAAGTATTATGATCTCTAAAAGATTCCTTAATATGAGATACATGGTGAGTTGCACCAGAGTCAAGAATCCAAGAATTCACTTTTGTCACACATTCAAAGACCGCTAAAACACCAATGAAACTAAATGTGGAAGGGAAAAAAAAATACTGGAGGCTCCCGTGAATTCTCAAATCAATGCAGACTTTCCATTAGTCTGTTGTGACTATAGTTGAGAGCTAAAATATGCAATGAAATTCTGAATCTGATTTTTGTTTAAATTCCCAATCAAGTTCCCAGGACCATCTAAACTGAGCAGCTTCCAGAGGATATGAGTTTTGTTGAGGTACTTTAGTATTTTGTTTCCCTTTTCTCCAACCAACATGATACCCATGGAGTTTGTAGCATTTATCTGCTACATGCCTAGTATAACCACAATGAGAACATGTGGGTTTCTTCTTCTGAACAGCTCCCAAAACATTCATTTGATCCATATCATGAACAACATTCACTGAACCGAAGGTTTTGCATCATCAACCTGATAAGCTGCAGGAGAAACAATAGTGTTGAAGCTACGTTGGCTATCATCTTGGTATAACATGTTGTAAATCTCTTCAAGGTTTGGAAGAGGATTCTTCATACTAATTTGTCTTCTGATAATATACTACTTCTCATTTAACCCAACTAAGAATTTAATGATCTTGTTTCTTTCCATTTTGTTCTTAACAAGGATCCCTCCTACACAATTGAAGGCATGACAACAACCACATGGTTCACTAGTTTCAACACTATCAAGATTATCCCAGAGAGTTTTCAAATAAGTTGAATAGCTTGACAAACTCATAGAACCCTAACAGGGATCCTGGATTTGTTGAATCAATTGAAATGTCCTTGGTAAATTAGTCATATGGAACCGATTGTGAAGATCTTCCCAGATTTGACTAGCATCATCAAAGGTTAAAATACTTCCATAGATCTCTTGTATCACAGTATTCAACATCCATGACTTGAACATAGAATTACATCTACACCATATTCGAGATAGATGATTACCTTCTTCAAGACAAGGAAATTAGCAATCGACAAAGGCAATTTTGTTCTTGGCATCAAGAGCTATCTTAAAAGTTGAACACCATTTGTTGTAATTAGATCCATCAAGTTGTACATAGACTATCGACATCCCTGGATGATCAGCGCTATGGAGGATCAACGAAGAATGAGAACTGTCCGGAAGCTTCATGAACAAAACTCAAGATTCCAAAACGCACAGAACGGGTAGATCTGCAAGTGTTACAACGAATCAAAGTCAATACCATCTTTTCTGACTAACGGATGAAGATGAGGTGAACTTTGAATTTGAAAGACGGAAGAGAGGAAGAGAGATCGATTAGAGCAGTTCGAAACTCTGCTCCTGCTCTGATACCATATTAGTTTTTACATAAAAAGAAAAATAAGACTGAAAGGTTATCATAATTGTTCATCAGAGAAAGAAAAAAATCTATTTATTTTTCTGTGTGTCAATACTCATTTATCTACTCTTTCCGTTAAAACTAGGATAAATCATATGTCTACTTACAAATGATATAAATAATCTAATTTAATTTATGTACTATAGTATCGATCCAAAATTACTTCTTTGACAAAAAAAAACATAGTAAAACATTTTGATCTAAAATATACAAACACATAAATTGTTTGGGCCTTGAGTCGAGGCTAAAAGGCTGTCAAATACTAAAACTATCTAATGTAATATGCATGAGAAAAAAGGCCTATCAAATGTCATTTGTAAAGGAAATGACATCATAAAGAGTACCAAATTACATGATGTCAAGCCACCACCCTCATGTATCATTATAATGTCTTTTTAGGATTAATTTGTGAATTATTAAATTTAAAAACGTAAATCAATAACGGGGTTTGCGCGTAATCTAGAACCTAAACAATGGAAATAAAAAATAGTATCAAGAGTTGTATTAAAAGTCACGCACGTAAAACCTCTATAGTAACACGCACGCACACACTTTGCTTTACCGAGTTTCATGCATTCATATTTAGTAAACTATTAAGTATGCTTAAAACAAAATTAACTGTATATAATATGAAAAGAAATACTTATAATTCCTGACTAGATTGCTCTCCTAGACTACTTTAAACACCAAATCTAAATCTTTCTCTTTCTCGTAAACTTTGTGTTTGATTAAAGAAAACATGAATTCACTCTAATTTATGTGGAATTCGATAATATAACCTTTTGGTGTTCCATTAATATCACTAGTATACCTTAGGTTTTAGGTACCATAGTTATAAGACCATCTTCAATGTATTACTCTTTTTTAACTCTAAGATAGATGAACTCTAAAATAGAAATGTATTTTATTCCAATGTATTCCTCTATTTTTATTCTAAAAAAGATATTTTAAAGTATATTCTGTTTTTAATTTATCATTAACACCTTTTATTTCTAAAAACTACAAATTAACCCCATTTATTTTATTATTTTAAAACTTTCCATAAATAAATTTTATTTTTACAATTTACCCTGATTATTATTTTTGGACTAAAAAAACTTTTTTATTTAGAAAACAACATTACAACATATAAAAATAATAAAAATATAGTGGATTTTGGTTTAGACATCACCGCTACTATATATTTCCCACAAATGATCAATTAATACATTTTGAAGTGAAAAATGAAAACAATAATTATGCTTTGAAAGAGGAGAAGGAAGGAAACAAAATTTTATTTTCTGACTTGAATTTCATACAAGACCCAAATATTCGTGCATATATTCAGAGTGAACAAACACGAATTTTACAAAAGTGGGGTGGACAACAACAAGATCAACAAGCTTCTCCTCCATCTACTTCTTTTGGAAAATATTTTACCGATCTTGATGGATCCGGAAGCAATTTACTTGAATATTAAGTCATTAGTATTTATTGCTTTATAATGAATAAGAAAAATAAATTTCTAGCCAGTATTAATATTTTTGGGTTTAGTTTGCTATTTATGTTGTTTAAGGTATGAAATAAAATTATTATTTATAATATTTAAAATTCATTTACTGTTTAGAAGTTTAAGAATCATTTTAATATTTAAAATTTAATTAATATTTAGTTTCAGTGATCATTTATAATATTTAAATGCTTTTAATGGTTATTTATATTATTTATAAAATTATAAGGACTATTTTGTAAATAAAAATGTTCACCTCTAAAATTGAGGAAGAAACAACATTCTCCTAAAAATAGAGAAAGAAATAGAATAGAGGTGGGTTGGAGAAACTTTTCCTCTAAAATAACATTTAGAGAAAAATAAAGGTGGGGTTAGAGATGCTCTAACTCAAATTGTTTGATTACAATAAATAGATACAACCTTTCTTAAAAATAAAGTCAATAATTTCTAAAATTCAGTTACACATTCTTTTGGACCTTAAAATATTAAAATTTGATTAGTTAAATAGTTGATTTATTGGTCTTGTTCTTTTACTGCAACTAAGGACTGTTATTTTGTTTGTCAATGTACTATCAACTAGCAACTGATTTTTAGTCACCATATATCACCAAATATATATGTCATGTTCATTTTCTGGTTGCTACCGACCGCGACTATTGACTGCGATCAAAAAAATAATTTTTTATTTGTTTGATAGTCGCTGCGATTAGTCGCCGCAAATCACTAAATGAAACACCGATCAAAAATTGTAATTACCGGTTGCTGCGACCGATCGCTGAACCAGCGACCACAAAACGAACAAATTTTGGTCGCGGTCGCAGTCGCCAGCGACCAACAAACGAACAAACCATACTATATTATATAAACATTATTTGGTTCGTTTTGTAAAACATGTGATATGTAGACCTAATACCTTAATCACTTTTTTATAATAATAATAGAAGAAATCTTCATTGTAAAGAATAAAAATCGGAGAAAAAGAAAATCAAGAGCAAACACATTTATTTATGATATAACACCATTTTTTAATCATGTTTTAATTTCAAAAAGAAGGGAGTAGCTTCAAAGTCATTCATCACTAGTCAAACTGAAGATTACAAAGAAGGTTTCATCACTGCATTGTATAATTGAATTTGTATATATATATATAAAGAAATCTATAATAAAAATTTAAAATTAGAGTCACTGTTTAAACATTCAAATGCTATGAATTGTTGTATTGAATTCTATGGCAACTGTAAAAACTAATATGAAAAAGTTTTTTTTGGTCAACAGTTAATAAGATTTGATATTTCGAAATATAGTCAAGATCAAAAGTACGAGAAGAGACCAACGCATTAAGTGTCTTCGGTATTTAAAAGAAGAAGTGAAGACTCTGGAAGTGAAGACTCTTAAAATATCAGAGACTTTGCCTCAAGTATCCTTTTAGTTGAAACGGGTCACTGAGGATCCGGTTATAGGATTTGGGAAGATGAATCACTAACTTTTGAGTTGCATCTACTTCAGTCAAAGCGAGTACGAGATGAGGTAATGCTGACAGTTTTTTGGGGTCGGTTAGATACTGTTTTAGATATGTTGGATCGTTTGAGTTCAAGGCTTGTTCTTTTCTATTACTCTTTATAAGTTCTAGATTCATTGTATTAGGGTTTCTTAAGCTTTGAACTTAAGTTACAAAGTTAAGATCCATACCAAGTCTTGAAAACCTCACAAGATTTGAGTGCTTAGCTTATGTTCATTCAACATAAGAAAAATTAGAGTCTCGGGCTAAGAAAAGGATTTTCACAGGATATTCAGAAGGAGTCAAAGTTTTCAAAGTATGACTTCTAGAATATAAGAAGTGTGTGATAAACAAGAATGTTGTCTTCATGGAAGACATGATCTACAAGGATATAAAAGCTGAAACAACAATAAGTAAATCGAGGTTAAATGATGATGAACTAACAAACTTAAAAGTTTGTTGAAATAGAAGCACGAAAAGGAATACTGTTTTTGGAGGTGGAGATATCTCGAACACAAACGAGTTGACAGAACAATAATCTTCTCAACTAGAAGAAGATAATCAACAAGCTGAAGATTTAGGATCTCTCAGCAAGTACAAGCTTGCTAGAGACAGAACGGGAAGACACATTCAAGCTCCATCGGGTTTTCAGGATTATGAATGTGAAGGTGAAGAGGAAAAAGATTCCATTTCTGCTTTTCATTTGTGCATTAACTGAAAATGCAGGTCAAGGAGAATCAAGCTCATACACTGAACCCATGAAAGATAAAGACAGTGACTTATGGAATGAAGCTGCAGGGGAAGAAATGTAATCACTATGGAAGAATGGCACATGGATCTTAATTGACAAACCATAAGGTCATAAGTTTATTAGATATAAGTGGGTCTTCAAAAGGAAAACAGTAATAGCTGGAGTGAAGAAACCTAGTTTCAAGGCAAGACTCATGGCAAAATGATACAACCAGAAGAATGAGTAGATTTTTAGATTATTTTTGCTCTGGTGGTAAAACATAAATCAATAAGATTTATATTATATGTTATTACTAATTTTTGTTTAGAATTACAATAACTATATGTGAAGACTGCCTTTCTTCACAAATATTTGGATGAGTACATCCTTATGGAACAACCAGAAAGATTCATGGACAAAGATCATCCAAATAAGGTATGCTTACTAAAGAAACCTCTTTATGGCCTTAAGCAATCTCTTAGACAGTGGAATAAAAGATTTGATGAATTCATGCAAAAGAATGGATACATAAAGAGTGAATATGATTATTGTATTTATTTTAAGAAACTAAAGTCAAATCAGTTCATCTACTTACTTCTTTATGTAGATGATATCCTTATTGCATCTAATCATAAAACGAAAAGATTTGCTTAACTTGGAGTTTGAGATGAAGAATCTCGGCGATGCTAGAAAGATTCTTGGTATAGAAATATGTCTCGAATTGCACATACACTTAAGGTGTCATAGGAAATCCATCCCATGAGAGTATTAAGCAATTTCAAGATGGATCAATCAAAGGAAGTTTCAACACCAATTGGAGCTTATTTCAAATTGATTTCAGCATCTCAACAATAGTTGACAGAACAAGGGACAAAGCATGAAAGGTTTTCCATATCAGAGTTCATTAGGAAGCATGATGTATGTTATGATCTGGAAAAAGCCAGATCTAACATATATCGTTGGTCTAATAAGCAGGTTTATGAGTCAGCCGATTAAAGAACAATTGCAAGCAATGAAGTGGGCTTTAAGGTACATCAAAGGTTCAATAATAGCAGTTTTAACCTACAAGAAGAGTGAAAAATTCACTATCAAAGGTTAATGCGACTCAGACCATGCAGAAGACTTAGAAAATAGAAACTCAACTTCTGGAATTGTGTTCACAGCCAGTGAAAATACAATAAGTTGAAAATCAAACCTCTAGAACGTTTTGGCCCTCTCTTCAACAGAGGTTGAGTACATATCTTTAATAGAAGTAATAAGAGAAGGCTTTTGGTTATAGGGATTGGCAAATGAACTTGGTTTTCACCAAAAGACAGTGAAGATTTATTGTGATTTACAAAGTGCAATAGCATTGTCCAAGAATGCAGTGTACCATGAATGTACTTAGCATGTGGTAGTAAAGTTCGACTACATTAGAGACCTGATTAAAAAAGGGGAGGTAGAAGTGGAGAAGATTCCAACGTCAGAGAATATGTCAACAAAGTTGATCACAAATTACAAGATGGAAGAAGCATTGAAGATGCTTTGTATAAATAAGGATTAGCCAATGTAGCAGAAGATGCTCCACCACGAACAAGGTTTATATCATGACTAAGATGGAGAATTGTGAAATATAGTCACGATCAAAGGCATTAGAGGACTCCAAAGCATTAAGTGTCTTCGGTATTTAAAAAAAGAAGTGAAGTCTCTCAAAGTATCAGAGACTTTACCTCAAGTATTCGTTTAGTTGAAACGGGTCACGAAAGATCCAATTTCAGGATCCAGGAAGGTGAGGTGATGCTGGGAGTTTGTTGGGGTCGGTTAGGTTCTGTTTTAGATCTGTTGGATCGTTTGAGCTCAAGGCTTGTTCTTTTCTTTTACTCTTTATATGTTCTAGATTCATTGTATTAAGGTTTCTTAAGATTTGAAGAACTCGAGTTACAAAGTTGAGAGAGAGAGAGAGTGAGAAGGGGTTTAATGAGAAATTGCAATTGTTTCTCTTGTGAGCTTAAGTTCGAGATGGTGAATTCGGGAGGGATATCTCCGGCGAGGTTTAGTTTTCCACATCAATGAATGTTTTTCCTATGGCTTTATGACAATGAATGTTTTGCTAGTCATCAATTTTGATCATGATTATAATTATAAATTGGTCAAAAATAGTTATTTTGGTTAATTTTTGACAACATAAATTT
>JAKUCM010009347.1:0-23272 GCA_023374145.1 Lepidium sativum | reverse complement strand
AAATTCTACCATTACTGTGGTAGTGTTCATTTAATGTGTAGTAGAGTTCAACTAACGTGTAGCAGCAAACATCAAAATATCTCAGAAACTAGCCGTTGAAACCATAATCCCATCGTTGGATCTAAAGGTCACTGGGTCAGGAACCTTCCCACAAAATTTCACCCAGATCGGAACACATTTAAAGGTTCAAACTTTATCTTGAAAACGACCTGACGGAAAATATTACACTAGAATTCACTTACATGTATAGAGTTCTTTTTAGTGTAGTAGAGTTCAGTTTAGTGTAATAGAATTCACCCATAGTTTGGAATAGTTCATCCATAGCTTGATAGAGTTCATCCAACATCTGGTAGAGTTCATCCAAACTCTACCATTACTGTGGTAGAGTTCATCCAATGTGTAGTAGAGTTCAACCAACATGTAGTAGCAAACATCAAAATATCTCAGAAACTAGCCGTTGAAACCGTAATCCCACCGTTGGATCTAAAGATCACTGTGTCACGAAGCTTCCCACAAAATTTCACTCATATTGGAACATGTTTAAAGGTTCAAACTTTATCTTGAAAATGACTCGACGGAACATAATACACTATAATTCACTTACATGTAGTAGAGTTCATTTTAGTGTAGTAGAGTTCAGTTTAGTGTGATAGAGTACTCCCATAGCTTGGTATAGTTCATCCATGGCTTAGTAGAGTTCATCCAATGTGTGGTAGAGTTCATTCAAACTCTACCATTACTGTGGTAAAGTTCATCCAATGTGTAGTAGAGTTCAATCAACGTGTAGCAGCAAACATCAAAATATCTCAGAAACTAGCCGTTGAAACCATACTCCCATCGTTGGATCTAAAGAGTATTGGGTAAGAAAGCTTCCCGCAAAATTTCTCTCAGATCGGAACACGTTTGAAGGTTCAAACACTGTCTTGAAAACGACCCGACGGGAAATATTACACTAGAATTCACTTACATGTAGTAGAGTTCATTTTAGTGTAATAGAGTTCTGTTTAGTGTGATCGAATTCACCCATAGCTTGGTAGCGTTCATCAATAGCTTAGTAGAGTTCATCCAACGTCTGGTAGAGTTCATCCAAATTCTACCATTACTGTGGTAGAGTTCATCCCATGTGTAGTAGAGTTCAACTAACGTGTAGCAGCAAACATCAAAATATCTCAGAAACTAGCCGTTGAAACCATAATCCCACCGTTGGAACTAAAGACCACTGTGTCACGAAGTCTCCCGCAACATTTCACTTATATTAGAACACGTTTAAAGGTTCAAACACTATCTTGAAAACGATACAACAAAACATAATACACTATAATTCACTTACATGTAGTAGAGTTCATTTTAGTGTAGTAGAGTTCAGTTTAGTGTGATAGAGTTCACCCATAGCTTGGTATAGTTCATCCATGGCTTAGTAGAGTTCATCCAACGTGTGGTAGAGTTCATTCAAACTCTACCATTACTGTGGTAAAGTTCATCCAATGTGTAGTAGAGTTCAATCAACGTGTAGCTTCAAACATAAAAATATCTCAGAAACTAGCCGTTGAAACCATACTCCCATCGTTGGATCTAAAGAGTATTGGGTAAGAAAGCTTCCCGCAAAATTTCTCTCAGATCGGAACACGTTTGAATGTTCAAACACTGTCTTGAAAACGACCCGACGGGAAATATTACACTAGAATTCACTTACATGTAGTAGAGTTCATTTTAGTGTAATAGAGTTCAGTTTAGTGTGATCGAATTCACCCATAGCTTGGTAGCGTTCATCAATAGCTTAGTAGAGTTCATCCAACGTCTGGTAGAGTTCATCCAAATTCTACCATTATTGTGGTAGTGTTCATCCAATGTGTAGTAGAGTTCAACTAACGTGTAGCAGCAAACATCAAAATATCTCAGAAACTAGCCGTTGAAACCATAATCCCATCATTGGATCTAAAGGTCACTGGGTCAGGAACCTTCCCACAAAATTTCACCCAGATCGGAACACATTTAAAGGTTCAAACTTTATCTTGAAAACGACCTGACGGAAAATATTACACTAGAATTCACTTACATGTATAGAGTTCTTTTTAGTGTAGTAGAGTTCAGTTTAGTGTAATAGAATTCACCCATAGTTTGGAATAGTTCATCCATAGCTTGATAGAGTTCATCCAACATCTGGTAGAGTTCATCCAAACTCTACCATTACTGTGGTAGAGTTCATCCAATGTGTAGTAGAGTTCAACCAACATGTAGTAGCAACATCAAAATATCTCAGAAACTAGCCGTTGAAACCGTAATCCCACCGTTGGATCTAAAGATCACTGTGTCACGAAGCTTCCCACAAAATTTCACTCATATTGGAACATGTTTAAAGGTTCAAACTTTATCTTGAAAATGACTCGACGGAAAATATTACACTATAATTCACTTACATTTAGTAGAGTTCATTTTAGTGTAGTAGAGTTCAGTTTAGTGTGATAGAGTTCACCCATAGCTTAGTATAGTTCATCCATAAATTGGTAGAGTTCATCCAACGTGTGGTAGAGTTCATCCAAACTTTACCATTACTGTGGTAGAGTTCATTCAATGTGTAGTAGAGTTCAACCAACATGTAGTAGCAAACATCAAAGTATCTCAGAAACTAGCCGTTGAAACCATAATCCCACTGTTGGATCTAAAGATCACTGTGTCACGAAGCTTCCCACAAAATTTCACTCATATTGGAACATGTTTAAAGGTTCAAACTTTATCTTGAAAATGACTCGACGGAACATAATACACTATAATTCACTTACATGTAGTAGAGTTCATTTTAGTGTAGTAGAGTTCAGTTTAGTGTGATAGAGTACTCCCATAGCTTGGTATAGTTCATCCATGGCTTAGTAGAGTTCATCCAATGTGTGGTAGAGTTCATTCAAACTCTACCATTACTGTGGTAAAGTTCATCCAATGTGTAGTAGAGTTCAATCAACGTGTAGCAGCAAACATCAAAATATCTCAGAAACTAGCCGTTGAAACCATACTCCCATCGTTGGATCTAAAGAGTATTGGGTAAGAAAGCTTCCCGCAAAATTTCTCTCAGATCGGAACACGTTTGAAGGTTCAAACACTGTCTTGAAAACGACCCGACGGGAAATATTACACTAGAATTCACTTACATGTAGTAGAGTTCATTTTAGTGTAATAGAGTTCAGTTTAGTGTGATCGAATTCACCCATAGCTTGGTAGCGTTCATCAATAGCTTAGTAGAGTTCATCCAACGTCTGGTAGAGTTTATCCAACGTCTGGTAGAGTTCATCCAAATTCTACCATTACTGTGGTAGTGTTCATTTAATGTGTAGTAGAGTTCAACTAACGTGTAGCAGCAAACATCAAAATATCTCAGAAACTAGCCGTTGAAACCATAATCCCATCGTTGGATCTAAACGTCACTGGGTCAGGAACCTTCCCACAAAATTTCACCCAGATCGGAACACATTTAAAGGTTCAAACTTTATCTTGAAAACGACCTGACGGAAAATATTACACTAGAATTCACTTACATGTATAGAGTTCTTTTTAGTGTAGTAGAGTTCAGTTTAGTGTAATAGAATTCACCCATAGTTTGGAATAGTTCATCCATAGCTTGATAGAGTTCATCCAACATCTGGTAGAGTTCATCCAAACTCTACCATTACTGTGGTAGAGTTCATCCAATGTGTAGTAGAGTTCAACCAACATGTAGTAGCAAACATCAAAATATCTCAGAAACTAGCCGTTGAAACCGTAATCCCACCGTTGGATCTAAAGATCACTGTGTCACGAAGCTTCCCACAAAATTTCACTCATATTGGAACATGTTTAAAGGTTCAAACTTTATCTTGAAAATGACTCGACGGAACATAATACACTATAATTCACTTACATGTAGTAGAGTTCATTTTAGTGTAGTAGAGTTCAGTTTAGTGTGATAGAGTACTCCCATAGCTTGGTATAGTTCATCCATGGCTTAGTAGAGTTCATCCAACGTCTGGTAGAGTTCATCCAAATTCTATCATTACTGTGGTAATGTTCATCCAATGTGTTGTAGAGTTCAACTAACGTGTAGCAGCAAACATCAAAATATCTCAGAAATTAGCCGTTGAAACCATACTCCCATCATTGGATCTAAAGAGTATTGGGTAAGAAAGCTTCCCGCAAAATTTCTCTCAGATCGGAACACGTTTGAAGGTTCAAACACTGTCTTGAAAACGACCCGACGGGAAATATTACACTAGAATTCACTTACATGTAGTAGAGTTCATTTTAGTGTAATAGAGTTCAGTTTAGTGTGATCGAATTCACCCATAGCTTGGTAGCGTTCATCAATAGCTTAGTAGAGTTCATCCAACGTCTGGTAGAGTTCATCCAAATTCTACCATTACTGTGGTAGAGTTCATCCCATGTGTAGTAGAGTTCAACTAACGTGTAGCAGCAAACATCAAAATATCTCAGAAACTAGCCGTTGAAACCATAATCCCACCGTTGGATCTAAAGACCACTGTGTCACGAAGTCTCCCGCAACATTTCACTTATATTAGAACACGTTTAAAGGTTCAAACACTATCTTGAAAACGATACGACAAAACATAATACACTATAATTCACTTACATGTAGTAGAGTTCATTTTAGTGTAGTAGAGTTCAGTTTAGTGTGATAGAGTTCACCTATAGCTTGGTATAGTTCATCCATGGCTTAGTAGAGTTCATCCAACGTGTGGTAGAGTTCATTCAAACTCTACCATTACTGTGGTAAAGTTCATCCAATGTGTAGTAGAGTTCAATCAACGTGTAGCTTCAAACATAAAAATATCTCAGAAACTAGCCGTTGAAACCATACTCCCATCGTTGGATCTAAAGAGTATTGGGTAAGAAAGCTTCCCGCAAAATTTCTCTCAGATCGGAACACGTTTAAATGTTCAAACACTGTCTTGAAAACGACCCGACGGGAAATATTACACTAGAATTCACTTACATGTAGTAGAGTTCATTTTAGTGTAATAGAGTTCAGTTTAGTGTGATCGAATTCACCCATAGCTTGGTAGCGTTCATCAATAGCTTAGTAGAGTTCATCCAACGTCTGGTAGAGTTTATCCAACGTCTGGTAGAGTTCATCCAAATTCTACCATTACTGTGGTAGTGTTCATTTAATGTGTAGTAGAGTTCAACTAACGTGTAGCAGCAAACATCAAAATATCTCAGAAACTAGCCGTTGAAACCATAATCCCATCGTTGGATCTAAAGGTCACTGGGTCAGGAACCTTCCCACAAAATTTCACCCAGATCGGAACACATTTAAAGGTTCAAACTTTATCTTGAAAACGACCTGACGGAAAATATTACACTAGAATTCACTTACATGTATAGAGTTCTTTTTAGTGTAGTAGAGTTCAGTTTAGTGTAATAGAATTCACCCATAGTTTGGAATAGTTCATCCATAGCTTGGTAGAGTTCATCAAACATCTGGTAGAGTTCATCCAAACTCTACCATTACTGTGGTAGAGTTCATCCAATGTAGTAGAGTTCAACCAACATGTAGTAGCAAACATCTAAATATCTTAGAAACTAGCCGTTGAAACCGTAATTCCACCGTTGGATCTAAAGATCACTGTGTCACGAAGCTTCCCACAAAATTTCACTCATATTGGAACATGTTTAAAGGTTCAAACTTTATCTTGAAAATGACTCGACGGAAAATATTACACTATAATTCACTTACATTTAGTAGAGTTCATTTTAGTGTAGTAGAGTTCAGTTTAGTGTGATAGAGTTCACCCATAGCTTAGTATAGTTCATCCATAAATTGGTAGAGTTCATCCAACGTGTGGTAGAGTTCATCCAAACTTTACCATTACTGTGGTAGAGTTCATTCAATGTGTAGTAGAGTTCAACCAACATGTAGTAGCAAACATCAAAGTATCTCAGAAACTAGCCGTTGAAACCATAATCCCACTGTTGGATCTAAAGATCACTGTGTCACGAAGCTTCCCACAAAATTTCACTCATATTGGAACATGTTTAAAGGTTCAAACTTTATCTTGAAAATGACTCGACGGAAAATATTACACCATAATTCACTTACATTTAGTAGAGTTCATTTTAGTGTAGTAGAGTTCAGTTTACTGTGATAGAGTTCACCCATAGCTTAGTATAGTTCATCCATAAATTGGTAGAGTTCATCCAACGTGTGGTAGAGTTCATCCAAACTTTACCATTACTGTGGTAGAGTTCATCCAATGTGTAGTAGAGTTCAACCAACATGTAGTAGCAAACATCAAAGTATCTCAGAAACTAGCCGTTGAAACCATAATCCCACTGTTGGATCTAAAGATCACTGTGTCACGAAGCTTCCCACAAAATTTCACACATATCGGAACATGTTTAAAGGTTCAAACTTTATCTTGAAAATGACCCGACGGAAAATATTACTCTATTATTCACTTACATGTAGTAGAGTTCATTTTAGTGTAGTAGAGTTCATTTTGGTGTGATAGAGTTCACCCATAGCTTGGTATAGTTCATCCATGGCTTAGTAGAGTTCATCCAACGTGTGGTAGAGTTCATTCAAACTCTACCATTACTGGGGTAAAGTTAATCCAATGTGTAGTAGAGTTCAATCAACGTGTAGCAGCAAACATAAAAATATCTTAGAAACTAGCCGTTGAAACCATACTCCCATCGTTGGATCTAAAGAGTATTGGGTAAGAAAGCTTCCCGCAAAATTTCTCTCAGATCGGAACACGTTTGAAGGTTCAAACACTGTCTTGAAAACGACCCGACGGGAAATATTACACTAGAATTCACTTACATGTAGTAGAGTTCATTTTAGTGTAATAGAGTTCAGTTTAGTGTGATCGAATTCACCCATAGCTTGGTAGCGTTCATCAATAGCTTAGTAGAGTTCATCCAACGTCTGGTAGAGTTCATCCAACGTCTGGTAGAGTTCATCCAAATTCTACCATTACTGTGGTAGTGTTCATCCAATGTGTTGTAGAGTTCAACTAACGTGTAGCAGCAAACATCAAAATATCTCAGAAACTAGCCGTTGAAACCATACTCCCATCGTTGGATCTAAAGAGTATTGGGTAAGAAAGCTTCCCGCAAAATTTCTCTCAGATCGGAACACGTTTGAAGGTTCAAACACTGTCTTGAAAACGACCCGACGGGAAATATTACACTAGAATTCACTTACATGTAGTAGAGTTCATTTTAGTGTAATAGAGTTCAGTTTAGTGTGATCGAATTCACCCATAGCTTGGTAGCGTTCATCAATAGCTTAGTAGAGTTCATCCAACGTCTGGTAGAGTTCATCCAAATTCTACCATTACTGTGGTAGAGTTCATCCCATGTGTAGTAGAGTTCAACTAACGTGTAGCAGCAAACATCAAAATATCTCAGAAACTAGCCGTTGAAACCATAATCCCACCGTTGGATCTAAACACCACTGTGTCACGAAGTCTCCCGCAACATTTCACTTATATTAGAACACGTTTAAAGGTTCAAACACTATCTTGAAAACGATACGACAAAACATAATACACTATAATTCACTTACATGTAGTAGAGTTCATTTTAGTGTAGTAGAGTTCAGTTTAGTGTGATCGAATTCACCCATAGCTTGGTATAGTTCATCCATGGCTTAGTAGAGTTCATCCAACGTGTGGTAGAGTTCATTCAAACTCTACCATTACTGTGGTAAAGTTCATCCAATGTGTAGTAGAGTTCAATCAACGTGTAGCTTCAAACATAAAAATATCTCAGAAACTAGCCGTTGAAACCATACTCCCATCGTTGGATCTAAAGAGTATTGGGTAAGAAAGCTTCCCGCAAAATTTCTCTCAGATCGGAACACGTTTGAATGTTCAAACACTGTCTTGAAAACGACCCGACGGGAAATATTACACTAGAATTCACTTACATGTAGTAGAGTTCATTTTAGTGTAATAGAGTTCACTTTAGTGTGATCGAATTCACCCATAGCTTGGTAGCGTTCATCAATAGCTTAGTAGAGTTCATCCAACGTCTGGTAGAGTTTATCCAACGTCTGGTAGAGTTCATCCAAATTATACCATTACTGTGGTAGTGTTCATTTAATGTGTAGTAGAGTTCAACTAACGTGTAGCAGCAAACATCAAAATATCTCAGAAACTAGCCGTTGAAACCATAATCCCATCGTTGGATCTAAAGGTCACTGGGTCAGGAACCTTCCCACAAAATTTCACCCAGATCGGAACACATTTAAAGGTTCAAACTTTATCTTGAAAACGACCTGACGGAAAATATTACACTAGAATTCACTTACATGTATAGAGTTCTTTTTAGTGTAGTAGAGTTCAGTTTAGTGTAATAGAATTCACCCATAGTTTGGAATAGTTCATCCATAGCTTGGTAGTGTTCATCCAACATCTGGTAGAGTTCATCCAAACTCTACCATTACTGTGGTAGAGTTCATCCAATGTGTAGTAGAGTTCAACCAACATGTAGTAGCAAACATCAAAATATCTCAGAAACTAGCCGTTGAAAACGTAATCCCACCGTTGGATCTAAAGATCACTGTGTCACGAAGCTTCCCACAAAATTTCACTCATATTGGAACATCTTTAAAGGTTCAAACTTTATCTTGAAAATGACTCGACGGAAAATATTACACTACAATTCACTTACATTTAGTAGAGTTCATTTTAGTGTAGTAGAGTTCAGTTTACTGTGATAGAGTTCACCCATAGCTTAGTATAGTTCATCCATAAATTGGTAGAGTTCATCCAACGTGTGGTAGAGTTCATCCAAACTTTACCATTACTGTGGTAGAGTTCATCCAATGTGTAGTAGAGTTCAACCAACATGTAGTAGCAAACATCAAAGTATCTCAGAAACTAGCCGTTGAAACCATAATCCCACTGTTGGATCTAAAGATCACTGTGTCACGAAGCTTCCCACAAAATTTCACTCATATTGGAACATGTTTAAAGGTTCAAACTTTATCTTGAAAATGACTCGACGGAAAATATTACACTATAATTCACTTACATTTACTAGAGTTCATTTTAGTGTAGTAGAGTTCAGTTTACTGTGATAGAGTTCACCCATAGCTTAGTATAGTTCATCCATAAATTGGTAGAGTTCATCCAACGTGTGGTAGAGTTCATCCAAACTTTACCATTACTGTGGTAGAGTTCATCCAATGTGTAGTAGAGTTCAACCAACATTGAGTAGCAAACATCAAAGTATATCAGAAACTAGCCGTTGAAACCATAATCCCACTGTTGGATCTAAAGATCACTGTGTCACGAAGCTTCCCACAAAATTTCACTCATATCGGAACATGTTTAAAGGTTCAAACTTTATCTTGAAAATGACCCGACGGAAAATATTACTCTATAATTCACTTACATGTAGTAGAGTTCATTTTAGTGTAGTAGAGTTCATTTTAGTGTGATAGAGTTCACCCATAGCTTGGTATAGTTCATCCATGGCTTAGTAGAGTTCATCCAACGTGTGGTAGAGTTCATTCAAACTATACCATTACTGGGGTAAAGTTAATCCAATGTGTAGTAGAGTTCAATCAACGTGTAGCAGCAAACATAAAAATATCTCAGAAACTAGCCGTTGAAACCATACTCCCATCGTTGGATCTAAAGAGTATTGGGTAAGAAAGCTTCCCGCAAAATTTCTCTCAGATTGGAACACGTTTGAAGGTTCAAACACTGTCTTGAAAACGACCCGACGAGAAATATTACACTAGAATTCACTTACATGTAGTAGAGTTCATTTTAGTGTAATAGAGTTCAGTTTAGTGTGATCGAATTCACCCATAGCTTGGTAGCGTTCATCAATAGCTTAGTAGAGTTCATCCAACGTCTGGTAGAGTTCATCCAAATTCTACCATTACTGTGGTAGAGTTCATCCCATGTGTAGTAGAATTCACCCATAGCTTGGTATAGTTCACCCATAGCTTGGTATAGTTCATCCATGGCTTAGTAGAGTTCATCCAACGTGTGGTAGAGTTCATTCAAACTCTACCATTACTGTGGTAAAGTTCATCCAATGTGTAGTAGAGTTCAATCAACGTGTAGCAGCAAACATAAAAATATCTCAGAAACTAGCCGTTGAAACTATACTCCCATCGTTGGATCTAAAGAGTATTGGGTAAGAAAGCTTCCCGCAAAATTTCTCTCAGATTGGAACACGTTTGAAGGTTCAAACACTGTCTTGAAAACGACCCGACGAGAAATATTACACTAGAATTCACTTACATGTAGTAGAGTTCATTTTAGTGTAATAGAGTTCAGTTTAGTGTGATCGAATTCACCCATAGCTTGGTAGCGTTCATCAATAGCTTAGTAGAGTTCATCCAACGTCTGGTAGAGTTCATCCAAATTCTACCAGTACTGTGGTAGAGTTCATCCCATGTGTAGTAGAATTCACCCATAGCTTGGTATAGTTCACCCATAGCTTGGTATAGTTCATCCATGGCTTAGTAGAGTTCATCCAACGTGTGGTAGAGTTCATTCAAACTCTACCATTACTGTGGTAAAGTTCATCCAATGTGTAGTAGAGTTCAATCAACGTGTAGCAGCAAACATAAAATTATCTCAGAAACTAGCCGTTGAAACCATACTCCCATCGTTGGATCTAAAGAGTATTGGGTAAGAAAGCTTCCCGCAAAATTTCTCTCAGATCGGAACACGTTTGAAGGTTCCAACACTGTCTTGAAAACGACCCGACGGGAAATATTACACTAGAATTCACTTACATGTAGTAGAGTTCATTTTAGTGTAATAGAGTTCAGTTTAGTGTGATCGAATTCACCCATAGCTTGGTAGCGTTCATCAATAGCTTAGTAGAGTTCATCCAACGTCTGGTAGAGTTCATCCAACGTCTGGTAGAGTTCATCCAAATTCTACCATTACTGTGGTAGAGTTCAACTAACGTGTAGCAGCAAACATCAAAATATCTCAGAAACTATCCGTTGAAACCATAATACCATCGTTGGATCTAAAGGTCACTGGGTCAGGAACCTTCCCACAAAATTTCACCCAGATCGGAGAACATTTAAAGGTTCAAACTTTATCTTGAAAACGACACGACGGAAAATATTACACTAGAATTCACTTACATGTATAGAGTTCTTTTTAGTGTAGTAGAGTTCAGTTTAATGTAATAGAATTCACCCATAGTTTGGAATAGTTCATCCATAGCTTGGTAGAGTTCATCCAACGTCTTGTAGAGTTCATCCAAACTCTACCATTACTGTGGTAGAGTTCATCCAATGTGTAGTAGAGTTCAACAAACATGTAGTAGCAAACATCAAAATATCTAAGAAACTAGCCGTTGAAACCGTAATCCCACCGTTGGATCTAAAGATCACTGTGTCGCGAAGCTTCCCACAAAATTTCACTCATATTGGAACATGTTTAAAGGTTCAAACTTTATCTTGAAAATGACTCGACGGAAAATATTACACTATAATTCACTTACATTTAGTAGAGTTCATTTTAGTGTAGTAGAGTTCAGTTTAGTGTGATAGAGTTCACCCATAGCTTAGTATAGTTCATCCATAAATTGGTAGAGTTCATCCAACGTGTGGTAGAGTTCATCCAAAATTTACCATTACTGTGGTAGAGTTCATCCAATGTGTAGTAGAGTTCAACCAACGTGTAGCAGTAAACATCAAAATATCTCAGAAACTAGCCGTTGAAACCATAATCCCATCGTTGGATCTAAAGGTCACTAGGCCAGGAAGCTTCCCACAAAATTTCACCCAGATCGGAACACATTTAAAGGTTCAAACTTTATCTTGAAAACGACACGACGGAAAATATTACACTAGAATTCACTTACATGTATAGAGTTCTTTTTAGTGTAGTAGAGTTCAGTTTAATGTAATAGAATTCACCCATAGTTTGGAATAGTTCATCCATAGCTTGGTAGAGTTCATCCAACGTCTTGTAGAGTTCATCCAAACTCTACCATTACTGTGGTAGAGTTCATCCAATGTGTAGTAGAGTTCAACCAACATGTAGTAGCAAACATCAAAATATCTCAGAAACTAGCCGTTGAAACCGTAATCCCACCGTTGGATCTAAAGATCACTGTGTCATGAAGCTTCCCACAAAATTTCACTCATATTGGAACATGTTTAAAGGTTCAAACTTTATCTTGAAAATGACTCGACGGAAAATATTACACTATAATTCACTTACATTTAGTAGAGTTCATTTTAGTGTAGTAGAGTTCAGTTTAGTGTGATAGAGTTCACCCATAGCTTAGTATAGTTCATCCATAAATTGGTAGAGTTCATCCAACGTGTGGTAGAGTTCATCCAAAATTTACCATTACTGTGGTAGAGTTCATCCAATGTGTAGTAGAGTTCAACCAACATGTAGTAGCAAACATCAAAGTATCTCAGAAACTAGCCGTTGAAACCATAATCCCACCGTTGGATCTAAAAATCACTGTGTCACGAAGCTTCCCACAAAATTTCACTCATATCGAAACATGTTTAAACGTTCAAACTTTATCTTGAAAATGACCCGACGAAAAATATTACTCTATAATTCACTTACATGTAGTAGAGTTCATTTTAGTGTAGTAGAGTTCAGTTTAGTGTGATAGAATTCACCCATAGTTTGGTAGAGTTAATCCATAGCTTGGTAGAGTTCATCCAACGTTTGGTAGAGTTCATCCAAACTCTACCATTACTGTGGTAGAGTTCATCCAATGTGTAGTAGAGTTAGAAGCAAACAGAAAAATATCTCAGAAACTAGCCGTTGAAACCATACTCCCATCGTTGGATCTAAAGAGTATTGGGTAAGAAAGCTTCCCGCAAAATTTCACTCAGATTGGAACGCGTTTGGAGGTTCAAAAACTGTCTTGAAAACGACCCGACGCAAAATATTACACTAGAATTCACTTACATGTAGTAGAGTTCATTTTAAAGTAATAGAGTTCAGTTTAGTGTGATAGAATTACCCCATAGCTTGGTATAGTTCATCCAACGTGTGGTAGAGTTTATCCAAACTCTACCATTACTAGGGTAGAGTTCATCCAATGTGTAGTAGAGTTCAACCTACGTGTAGCAGAGTTCAACCTACGTGTAGCAGCAAACATCGAATTAGCTTAGCAACTAACCGTTGAAACCATAATCCCGCCGTTGGATCTAACGACCACTCGGTTAGAAAGCTTCCCGCAAAATTTCACTTAGATCGAAAAACGTTTGAAGGTTCAAACATTGTCTTGAAAACGACCGATGGAAAATATTACACTAGAATTCACTTACATGTTGTAGAGTTCATTTTAGTGTAGTAGAGTTCAGTTTAGTGTGATAGAGTTCACCCATAGCCTTATATAGTTCATCCATAGCTTTGTAGAGTTCATCCAACGTGTGGTAGAGTTCATCCAATGTGTAGTAGAATTCAACCAACATGTAGCAGCAAACATCAAAATATCTCAGAAACTAGCCGTTGAAACCATAATCCCACCGTTGGATCTAAAGACCACTGTGTCATGAAGTCTCCTGCAACATTTCAATTATATCAGAACACGTTTAAAGGTTCAAACACTATCTTGAAAACGATACGACAAAACATAATACACTATAATTCACTTACATGTAGTAGAGTTCATTTTAGTGTAGTAGAGTTCAGTTTAGTGTGATAGAGTTCACCCATAGCTTGGTATAGTTCATCCATGGCTTAGTAGAGTTCATCCAACGTGTGGTAGAGTTCATTCAAACTCTACCATTACTGGGGTAAAGTTCGTCCAATGTGTAGTAGAGTTCAATCAACGTTTAGCAGCAAACATAAAAATATCTCAGAAACTAGCCGTTGAAACCATACTCCCATCGTTGGATCTAAAGAGTATTGGGTAAGAAAGCTTCCCGCAAAATTTCTCTCAGATCGGAACACGTTTGAACGTTCAAACACTATCTTGAAAACGACCCGACGGGAAATATTACACTAGAATTCACTTACATGTAGTAGAGTTCATTTTAGTGTAATAGAGTTCAGTTTAGTGTGATCGAATTCACCCATAGCTTGGTAGCGTTCATCAATAGCTTAATAGAGTTCATCTAACGTCTGGTAGAGTTCATCCAAATTCTACCATTACTGTGGTAGAGTTCATCCCATTTGTAGTAGAGTTCAACTAACGTGTAGCAGCAAACATCAAAATATCTCAGAAACTAGCCGTTGAAACCATAATCCCACCGTTGGATCTAAAGACAACTGTGTCACGAAGTCTCCCGCAACATTTCACTTATATCAGAACACGTTTAAAGGTTCAAACACTATCTTGAAAACGATACGACAAAACATAATACACTATAATTCACTTACATGTAGTAGAGTTCATTTTAGTGTAGTAGAGTTCAGTTTAGTGTGATAGAGTTCACCCATAGCTTGGTATAGTTCATCCATGGCTTAGTAGAGTTCATCCAACGTGTGGTAGAGTTCATTCAAACTCTACCATTACTGTGGTAAAGTTCATCCAATGTGTAGTAGAGTTCAATCAACGTGTAGCAGCCAACATAAAAATATCTCAGAAACTAGCCGTTGAAACCATACTCCCATCGTTGGATCTAAAAAGTATTGGGTAAGAAAGCTTCCCGCAAAATTTCTCTCAGATCGGAACACGTTTGAAGGTTCAAACACTGTCTTGAAAACGACCCGACGGGAAATATTACACTAGAATTCACTTACATGTAGTAGAGTTCATTTTAGTGTAATAGAGTTCAGTTTAGTGTGATCGAATTCACCCATAGCTTGGTAGCGTTCATCAATAGCTTAGTAGAGTTCATCCAACGTCTGGTCGAGTTCATCCAACGTCTGGTAGAGTTCATCCAAATTCTACCATTACTATGGTAGTGTTCATCCAATGTGTAGTAGAGTTCAACTAACGTGTAGCAGCAAACATCAAAATATCTCAGAAACTAGCCGTTGAAACCATAATCCCATCGTTGGATCTAAAGGTCACTGGGTCAGGAAGCTTCCCACAAAATTTCACCCAGATCGGAGCACATTTAAAGGTTCAAACTTTATCTTGAAAACGACCCGACGGAAAATATTACACTAGAATTCACTTACATGTATAAAGTTCTTTTTAGTGTAGTAGAGTTCAATTTAGTGTAATAGAATTCACCCATAGTTTGGAATAGTTCATCCATAGCTTGGTAGAGTTCATCCAACGTCTGGTAGAGTTCATCCAAACTCTACCATTACTGTGGTAGAGTTCATCCAATGTGTAGTAGAGTTCAACCAACATGTAGTAGCAAACATCAAAATATCTCAGAAACTAGCCGTTGAAACCGTAATCCCACCGTTGGATCTAAAGATCACTGTGTCATGAAGCTTCCCACAAAATTTCACTCATATTGGAACATGTTTAAAGGTTCAAACTTTATCTTGAAAATGACTCGACGGAAAATATTACACTATAATTCACTTACATTTAGTAGAGTTCATTTTAGTGTAGTAGAGTTCAGTTTAGTGTGATAGAGTTCACCCATAGCTTAGTATAGTTCATCCATAAATTGGTAGAGTTCATCCAACGTGTGGTAGAGTTCATCCAAAATTTACCATTACTGTGGTAGAGTTCATCCAATGTGTAGTAGAGTTCAACCAACATGTAGTAGCAAACATCAAAGTATCTCAGAAACTAGCCGTTGAAACCATAATCCCACCGTTGGATCTAAAAATCACTGTGTCACGAAGCTTCCCACAAAATTTCACTCATATCGAAACATGTTTAAACGTTCAAACTTTATCTTGAAAATGACCCGACGAAAAATATTACTCTATAATTCACTTACATGTAGTAGAGTTCATTTTAGTGTAGTAGAGTTCAGTTTAGTGTGATAGAATTCACCCATAGTTTGGTAGAGTTAATCCATAGCTTGGTAGAGTTCATCCAACGTTTGGTAGAGTTCATCCAAACTCTACCATTACTGTGGTAGAGTTCATCCAATGTGTAGTAGAGTTAGAAGCAAATATCAAAATATCTCAGAAACTAGCCGTTGAAACCATAATCCCACCGTTGGATCTAAAGATCACTGGGTCAGAAAGCTTCCCGCAAAATTTCACTCAGATTGGAACGCGTTTGGAGGTTCAAAAACTGTCTTGAAAACGACCCGACGCAAAATATTACACTAGAATTCACTTACATGTAGTAGAGTTCATTTTAAAGTAATAGAGTTCAGTTTAGTGTGATAGAATTACCCCATAGCTTGGTATAGTTCATCCAACGTGTGGTAGAGTTTATCCAAACTCTACCATTACTAGGGTAGAGTTCATCCAATGTGTAGTAGAGTTCAACCTACGTGTAGCAGAGTTCAACCTACGTGTAGCAGCAAACATCGAATTAGCTTAGCAACTAACCGTTGAAACCATAATCCCGCCGTTGGATCTAACGACCACTCGGTTAGAAAGCTTCCCGCAAAATTTCACTTAGATCGAAAAACGTTTGAAGGTTCAAACATTGTCTTGAAAACGACCGATGGAAAATATTACACTAGAATTCACTTACATGTTGTAGAGTTCATTTTAGTGTAGTAGAGTTCAGTTTAGTGTGATAGAGTTCACCCATAGCCTTATATAGTTCATCCATAGCTTTGTAGAGTTCATCCAACGTGTGGTAGAGTTCAAACAAACTCTACCATCACTGTGGTAAAGTTCATCCAATGTGTAGTAGAGTTCAACCTACGTGTAGCAGCAAACATCGAATTAGCTTAGCAACTAGCCGTTGAAACCATAATCCCACCGTTGGATCTAAAGATCACTCGGTCAGAAAGCTTCCCGCAAAATTTCACTTAGATCGGAAAACTTTTGAAGGTTAAAACATTGTCTTCTTGAAAACGACCCGATGGAAAATATTACACTAGAGTTCACTTACATGTAGTAGAGTTCATTTTAGTGTAGTAGAGTTCAGTTTAGTGTGATAGAGTTCACCCAAAGCCTTATATAGTTCATCCATAGCTTTGTAGAGTTCATCCAACGTGTGGTAGAGTTCATACAAACTCTACCATCACTGTGGTAGAGTTCATCCAATGTGTAGTAGAGTTTAACCAACATGTAGCAGTAAACATCAAAATATCTCAGAAACTAGCCGTTGAAACCATAATCCAACCGTTGGATCTATAAGACCATTGTGTCACGAAGTCTCCCGCAACATTTCACTTATATCAGAACACGTTTAAAGGTTCAAACACTATCTTGAAAACGATACGACAAAAACATAATACACTATAATTCACTTACATGTAGTAGAGTTCATTTTAGTGTAGTAGAGTTCAGTTTAGTGTGATAGAGTTCACCCATAGCTTGGTATAGTTCATCCATGGCTTAGTAGAGTTCATCCAACGTGTGGTAGAGTTCAGTGAATCCTTCTCCATTGCTATTGGCTAAAGTGACTGCTCCATAAGGTAAAACTTGTAGTACTTTGAACGGACCAGACCACTTTGATCGCAGCTTTCCGGGAAATAGCTTGAGTCTTGAGTTAAAGAGAAGCACTTGATCCCCAACTTTGATTGTTTTCCGCTGGATCTTTTTGTCGTGAGCTGCTTTTGTTCGATCCTTGTATGCTTTTGAGCTGTCATATGCTTCGAGTCTGATTTCTTCGAGTTCATGTAGGTCCATCTGCCTCTTTTCTTGTGCTGTCTTGATATCGAAATTCAAGAGTTTGGTTGCCCAAATTGACTTGTACTCTATCTCAACTGGTAAATGGCAGGATTTTCCATAGAGCAATTGAAAAGGTGTGCGGCCAATAGGTGTTTTGAAAGCAGTCCTATAGGCCCAAAGAGTATCATCCAATTTGGCGGCCCAATCACGTTTTGACAGCCCAACTATCTTCATCAAAATCGATTTGATTTGTTTATTAGAGACTTCAACTTGTCCGCTGGTTTGAGGATGATAAGGAGTTGCCACTTTGTGTTTAACCCCATGTTTCCTAAGCAAATTTTCGAAACCTTGTTGACAAAATGGGATCCTCCATCGCTAATCACAACTCTTGGCACACCAAATCTGGGAAATATAATGTGTTTGAAGAGCTTAAGTACCACCTTTGCATCGTTTGTAGGAGCTGCAATAGCTTCTACCCATTTAGAGACATAATCCACAGCAACCAAAATGTTACTGTTTCCTAAAGAAGGAGGCTTAAATGGTCCCATGAAATCGATTCCCCAACAGTCAAACACTTCTATCTCCAAGATCGGATTCTGCGGCATCTCATTCCTCTTGCTTATACTGCCCATTCTTTGGCAGCAATCACATCTGGATATGAACTCTTGGCAGTCTTTAAAAATCAATGGCCACCATAACCCGGATTGAAGGATTTTCTGTGCTATTTTGAATGCAGCAAAGTGTCCTCCATAAGTAGATCCATGACAGTGTTCCAAAATTCCATTGACTTCCTCTTCTGATATACATCTTCTGAATAGTCCATCAGATCCTTGTTTGTAGAGATAAGGCTCATACCAAAAATACTGCCTTACATCCCTAAAAAATTTCTTCTTTTGATGATAATTCAAGGTTTTAGGCAGTTCTCCTCCGACCAAATAGTTTACCAAGTCGGCATACCATGGTAAGCATGTTCCCACAAACTTCGATCCGATCGAAAAAACGTCTTCTTTGTCTGTGGGTTTGACACTCGAGCAGGTGGTGCTCGAGTGTCATGGTCGAGTGTTCGGTGGAAAAACTCAACAGTTGCTCTTCAGGCATAGAATCATTCATTGGAAGGGTTTCTTCAACATGTATCCTTGATAAGTGATCAGCAACACCGTTTTCAACCCCTGGTTTATCGACTATCTCCATGTCGAATTCTTGTAGCAACAAGATCCATCTAAGTAGTCTAGGCTTAGCATCCTTCTTTTTCATCAAGTATCTTAGAGCTGCATGATCACTATGCACAATAACTTTTGATCCTACCAGATAGGACCGGAATTTCTCAAAGGCAAACACGACTGCAAGCAATTCCTTTTCCGTGGTGGCGTATTTCACATGGGATTCGTCTAGTGTTCTACTAGCATAATAGATCACATTCAGTTTCTTATCTATCTTCTGTCCCAGAACTGCTCCAACAGCATAGTCACTATGCATCACACATTATCTCAAAAGGGAGATTCCAATCGGGTGCTTGGACTATTGGTGCTGTTATCAAGGCGTCTTTAAGTTCGAGAAAAGCCTTGAGGCATTCCTCGTCAAAGATGAAATCCGCCTCCTTGCAGAGGAGACGAGTCAAAGGTCTAGCAGTCTTTGAAAAGTCTTTGATGAACCACCTATAGAATCCTGCATGTCCCAAGAAACTCCTAATGTCCTTGACAGTTTTTGGCGGCTGCAACTGAACCATAACTTCTATCTTAGCTTTGTCGACTTCAATGCCCCTTTCAGAAATCTTATGACCTAGAACGATCCCTTCTTTCACCATAAAGTGGCATTTCTCCCAATTAAGCACTAAATCCGTCTCAACGCACCTAGATAGAACCCTACACAAGTTTGACAAACAAGAGGAGAAGGAAGAACCATAGACAGAGAAATCGTCCATGAACACTTCGACCATCTCCTTAATCAGATCCGAAAATATAGAAGTCATGCAACGTTGAAAAGTAGCAGGTGCATTACAAAGACCAAATGGCATTCTCCTATATGCAAATGTACCATAAGGGCAAGTAAAGGTTGTTTTTTCCTGATCATTTGGATGTATAGGGATTTGGAAAAATCCACTATATCCATCAAGGAAACAATAATATGAATGATTAGCCAACCTTTCAAGCATTTGGTCGATGAATGGCAAAGGATAATGATCTTTTCTAGATGCAGAATTCAATTTCCTAAAATCAATGCACATTCTATGTCCTGTAATGGTTCTAGTTCAAATCAAATCATCATTTTTGTTTCTAATGACAGTGACCCCCTCCCTTTTTAGGCACACAATGCACAGGAGACACCCATTTACTATCAGAAATATGATAGATTATATCAGCATCTAACAGTTTTAAAATTTCCTTTTTAACGACCTCCTTTAAATTCGGATTCAATCTCCTTTGAGGTTCCCTGCTAGAATAAGATTCATTTTCAAGGTGAATTCTATGTGTGCATAAATCGGGAGAGATCCCTCTAATGTCAGACAGTGAGTATCCTAAGGCTTTTCTGAACCGTCTTAATTCAGAAAGCAACATGTTTAACTCATCATCACTCAATGCATTATTTACTATTACTGGATAAGTAGAGTTAGATCCAAGAAATGCGTACCTGTGCCCGGAGGGGAGTGGTTTGAGTTCCACTTTTGGTGATTTGAGCTCCGACCAGTCATCATCGAGCGGAACACTCGACCTTAGTGTGGTCGAGTGTTATGGTCGAGTGTTGATTTCCAGGGGCTAAATCGGAATGCTCGAGCTTGGTGTGCTCGAGTGTTGAGGTATAGTGTAAGGCCTCAAATTGTTTTTCACTTTTCAGTGACTTGCAAGAGTCCAACAAGCCTTTGTAGACCTCAGTTTCCTCGTATATGTATCCATCACAACCGTCTTTTATCAAAGCAGTACTGAGGTGGTCTTTTTCCATCAATTCTCCAAACAGGTCTTTTGAAAGATCATCTATTTCTTGCACCACGAACAGCTGACCCTCAATGGTCGGTTTTCTCATTATGTCACTGATGCTGAAAGTCATCTTGAAATCTTTCCCAAGGTTGAGTTTGATTTCTCCTTTTGGCACATTGATCACAGCTCCTGCAGTGGCTAAGAAGGGCCTTCCAAACAGCAAAGGGTCCTTTGGTTCTTCTCCCATATCTAGAACAACGAAATCCGTGGGGATTTCTACTCCTCCAACCCGAACTGGTAAGTCTTCTAGAATTCCATGTGGAATCCTTACCGATCTGTCAGCTAGTACCAAAGATATCTTACAAGACTTGTATTTATCGAACCCTAATCTTTTGGCGACTGTTAGAGGCATTAGGTTGATCGATGCCCCTAAATCACACAAGCAACTCCTGAATGTGAGAGGTCCAAGCGAACATGGAATCGTGAATGTTCCTGGATCATCGAGCTTCTTAGGCACAACCTTTCTTTGTATAATAGCGCTGACCTCATGAGTTAACACAACCATCCCTTCGACTTCTTGTGTTCCGTCCTTGACTGCGTCTTTCAAAAACTTTTGATAAGGGGGCATTAGCATAAAGGCGTCTAGAATTGGTATTTTCACTTCAACGTCCCTCATCTGCTTTTCAAAGAGAGCTTTGTACTTGTCTGCAACATCCTTTTTGAATCTCTGTGGAAAAGGAAGCTGCAATTTGAAAGGAGGTGGAGCAAACGTCTTTGGGTCTTTTTGTATGTCGGTTGTGTTTTTGGGCTGATCTTCGGACACTCGAGCAGGTGGTGCTCGAGCGTGCTGGTCGAGTGTCAAGGATTTCGGCTTTTTCGTGCTGATTTCTATCTGTTCTTCGACCAAATAATCCTCCCCTTCTGGAAGGACACTGTCCTCAGTGTTCTCTGTTAGTTCAGCATGAATTAGCAATTCACGGCCACTACGGAGTGTAATGGCGTTGGCGTGATACTCCTTAGGGTTTTGAACAGCTTTTCCAGGTAGCTGTCCGGTTTGTTTGTTTGTTGATGAAGATCCTTGTTGATTCTCCACATATTTGAGACGAGCATTGAGGGTCTCAAATTTGCAGTTGAGTTCCTTTTGTGAAGCATCGATCTTAGCATGTACTTCAGCAAATTTCCGTGTTAATTCGGAAGCGCTGGCCGTCTGTCCCTTTAGTATCTGCTGCAAGATGTCCATCACTTCAGGTGTTTGTTGTGGTGGTTGGGTGTTGTATCCAGTAGGTGGTTGGTGGTGTGTTTGCTGGTACTGTTGTTTAGGTATGAATGGTTTTGGTTGCGGTTGAGGATGTGGTTTGGGTGGGTACACCTGGTCGTTTGGATTCGCCACATTTGTGTTTCTGTAGGATAGGTTGGGGTTGGGTTTGTAGCTGTTGAATTGTCTGAAATTTTTGCTTTGGTTCTGTACGAAATTGACCTCTTCAACCTCGTCATCGTCTTCTTCAACTCGTTATGTTTCACCGACATGGTGTACTTGCTTTTGGTGAGCTGAAAGTAGCTTGTCCAGTTTGTCTTGTATGGCTTTGAGCTCCTTTCTACTAACCATATCTAAATCTGTTACGCCTCTAGGAGTTCGATCATAGTCTTCACTGTATTGGCCGTCTGCTTGAGCTAAATTCTCCACTAATTCCCATCCATCATCGACATCTTTATTCAGAAAATTCCCATTGCTGGCTGTGTCTAGCAACATGCGTATCTTGGGGATCACGCCTCTGTAGAGAGTACTGAGAAGGGACTCAGTAGTGAAACCGTGATGAGGATATTGCGATTGGTACATCTTGAATCGTTCCCAAGCCTCAAAGAATGTTTCGGAATGGTTTTGCTTAAAACCAGTGATGGAATTGCGAAGTTTCGCAGTTCTGGAATTGGAAAAGAATTTGCCTAGAAATGCTTCTTTGCAGGCGTCCCATGATGTGATAGATCCTTGTGGCAAGTGTTTTTCCCATAGATGTGCTTTGTCTCCAAGAGAGAAAGGAAACAATCACAATTTCAGAGCATCCTCACTAACCCCGTTTATTTTTGTCAGACTGGTTAGTCTTTCAAATTCATCAAGATGATCTAGTGGGTCCTCAGAAGGTAAACCATGAAATTTACTGTTCTGAACCATGGAAATCATTCCACTCTTAATCTCAAAGTTGTTGTTGGCGATGGCTGGTGGGACAATTCCATGGCGTTGAGTGTGGATACTGGGAGCATCACCGGCACCAATGTGTCTAACTCTCCTAGGACGAGTTCGTAGTTCAGTAGCTTGTACTTGTTCTTCCATGTTAACCTGATCCGTGTATTCTTCGTTCAATCGGTTCCGTTGTTCTCGCAAGTATTCACGAGGCAAACGGTCTATTCTGTCAGAGTATGGAATGAGATCTTCACTACCACGGGATCTGGTATTCATGCAAGTGATTTGTGTTGTCGGAATTGACACTCGAGCAGGTGGTGCTCGAGTGTAATGATCGAGTGTTTCTGGTTTCTGCTAGAGCTCTCTGGATACAGAAGAAAAATCAACGAGCTCGAGTTGTGTTGGTCGAGTTTGTTGATCGAGTGTACCTGAAAGCAAAGAAAAAACCAGAAACGTTTTTAGAATAATAGTATAATAAAACTTAGTCTCAGAAAAGTGATTTTCCTAATTGTAGCTAACTATTCCCAGTCGGCAACGGCGCCAATTTGATAAACAGGTTTTTACGGTGT